>CM050163.1:252566998-252811998 GCA_027410445.1 Discoglossus pictus
TACTGCTTTTGAGAGCATTTGCAATTGTAGATGCCAGCTAAATATTTCATATGAATTTAAAGTCTCCTCAAACCTCAGGAATTATACATTTAAAAAACAAAATGGTAGGTTTCACAGCAGCAGAATTGCATCTAAACGGTAAAAACATAAACATTTATTTAATTATTTTATGTACTGTATATACTCGAGTATAAGCCGACCCGAGTATAAGCCGAGGCACCTATTTTACCACAAAATACTGGGTAAAATGAGTGACTCGAGTATAAGCTGAGGGTGGGAAATGTGCTGCCCCGTGTCCCTCGTGTGCCCTCTGTGTCTCCCCTCTCTCTCCAGTGTCTCTTTTCCCCTCTCCCTTCCCTGTGTCTCTTCCCCCCTCTCCCTTCCCTGTGTCTCTTCCCCCTCCCTTATCACCCTCCTCAACCCCCCTCCTCATTCTCAACCTCCCTCCGCAACCCCACTCCTCATCCTCAACCTCCCTCCTCATGCTTCCTCCTCATCCTCAACCTCCCTCCTCAACTCCCTCATCCTCAACCGCCTCCTCAACCCCCCTCCTCAACCTCAACCCCCTCCTCATCCTCAACCCCGTCCTCAACCCCCCTCCTCATCCTCAACCTCACTCTTCATCCTCAACCTCCCTCCTCATCCTCAACCTCCCTCCTCAACCCCCTCATCCTCAACCCCCTCCTCAACCCCCCGATCCTCAACCCCCCCTCCTCAACCCCCTCCTCAACCTCAACCCTCCTCCTCATCCTCAACCCCCTCCTCATCCTCAACCCCATCCTCAACCTCCCTCCTCATCCTCAACCTCCCTCCTCAACCTCCCTCCTCAACCTCAACCCCCCTCCTCAACCTCCCTCCTCAACCCCCCATCCTCATCCTCCCTCCTCAACCCCCTCCTCAACCCCCCTCCTCAACCTCAACCCCCCCTCCTCAACCTCCCTCCTCATCCTCAACCTCCCTCCTCATCCTCAACCCGCTCTTCAACCTCCCTCCTCATCCTCAACCCCCTCCTCAACCCCCCCATCCTCCACCCCCCTCCTCAACATCCCTCCTCAACCCCCCATCCTCATCCTCCCTCCTCAACCCCTCCATCCTCATCCTCAACCCCCCATCCTCAACCCCCTCCTCAACCTCCCTCCTCAACCTCAACCTCCCTCCTCAACCTCCCTCTTCAACCCCCCTCCTCATTCTAAACACCCCTAAATACCTCCCCCTCTCCCTTTCCCCTCTCTCTCCAGTGTTTCTTTTCCCCTCTCCCTTCCCTGTGTCTCTTCTCCCCTCTCCATTCCCTGTGTCTCTCCCCCCCTCTCCCTTCCCTGTGTCTCTTCCCCCTCCCTTATCACCCTCCTCAACCCCCCTCCTCATTCTCAACCACCCTCCTCAACCCCACTCCTCATCCTCAACCTCCCTCCTCATGCTCCCTCCTCATCCTCAACCTCCCTCCTCAACTCCCTCATCCTCAACCCCCTCCTCAACCCCCCCTCCTCAACCTCAACCCCCTCCTCAACCTCAACCCCCTCCTCATCATCAACCCCCTCCTCAACCCCCCTCCTCATCCTCAACCCCCTCCTCATCCTCAACCTCCCTCCTCATCCTCAACCTCCCTCCTCAACCCCCTCATCCTCAACCCCCTCCTCAACCCCCCAATCCTCAACCCCCCTCCTCAACCCCCTAATCAACCTCAACCCTCCTCCTCAACCCCCCTCCTCATCCTCAACCTCCCTCCTCATCCTCAACCTCCCTCCTCAACCCCCTCATCCTCAACCCCCCCTCAACCCCCCGATCCTCAACCCCCCCTCCTCAACCCCCTAATCAACCTCAACCCTCCTCCTCAACCCCATCCTCAACCCCCCTCCTCATCCTCAGCCTCCCTCCTCAACCTCCCTCTTCAACCTCAACCCCCCTCCTCAACCCCCCATGCTTATCCTCCCTCCTCAACCCCCTCCTCAACCTCAACCCCCCCCTCCTCAACCTCCCTCCTCATCCTCAACCTCCCTCCTCATCCTCCTCCTCAACCCCCCCATCCTCCACCCCCCTCCTCAACCTCCTTCCTCAACCCCCATCCTCATCCTCCCTCCTCAACCCCCCATCCTCATCCTCAACCCCTCCATCCTCATCCTCAACCCCCCATCCTTAACCCCCTCCTCAACCTCCCTCCTCAGGTATTAAGGGGGGTTTAGAATGAGGAGGGGGTTTAGAATGAGGAGGGGGGTTTAGAATGAGGAGGGGGAGGGAAAGAGACACGGGGGGATTAGCGAGACACGGGGGGTCAGAGAGACACGGGGGGGTTAGAGAGACACGGCCGGGTTAGAGAGACACAGGGGGGTAGAGAGACACAGGAGGGTAGAGAGACACGGGGGGGATAGAGAGACACAGGGGGGTTAGAGAGACACGGGAGACACGGGGGGGGGGGGGACCTGGAGTGACTCGTGTATAAGCCGAGGGGGCCCTTTTTAGCCTTAAAAAAAGGGCTGAAGAACTCGGCTTATACTCGAGTATATACAGTAGTTCTTCAAAAGGGTACAGTGGTTCTTTAATCTATTTTGCTATTGTATTAATGTTGTAATTAGAGTGTGGCAGAGTTCATTACTTGGCCATCTTCTTTTTAATATAATAAATACTTAAGAAAACTCAATACCACCATGAGCCCGATTAAATTGTCAAATTGCACACTACTGGAGCCCGTAATGTAGCCTGCAAAAGTTACCGCTATTAAATTGGCCTCTTTTAGCTACTCACAATTGATTTGCAGGCTACAGGCTGAAAATCACTGCGGCTGTCAAAATCCTAACTGCGACCCATCTACGCCTTTGATGTTACAATCGCTACAATCGCAAATCACTATTAAATTGCAACAATTCAACAAGCCCGCAATTGCCTTAAAACCCGTAATTGGTAAATGTAGCCAAAAATCCTACAAGTCCTAGAGAGGACTCGCAAGTGGGTTAAACACCTGTTCATAACACTTAAAAAGCAAATAAAAGCACAATACTGTACTTTACAGTACGGAGAAAGTAATGGGAGGCATTAGAAGTAATTGCACAATAGTCTCAAGTTTGCAAATCTGCAATAAAAATGTTTTTATTTTATGTGTTATTTCCGTGTTATGTGTAATGTGTTATATCGATCAAGCAAACAACGGGTTAACACATATGTACTAGAATAGTGGATTCATAAAAAAAATTCATATTGCAACATTTCTGGAGTGCGAGTTTGAATGCATATTGGACTACTAAACACTAATTGATTGTGGTTTAAACGCCATGTTTAATTGATGTCTCATTTTCTATTGGTTTCGTCTAATCTGTAATTTACGGCCTTGCTTAATTGATAATGTTCATGCCCTGAAATGCTAAATATGGAAGCATGGTTTCCGATTTTTGGATTTCGGCCATGTATTTGCGGGCTGTTTCAAATTCAAGCATGCAGATTTATGGGCTGTATGAAGGCAAATTTCTTCTCACATAGCATCCACTCATAAAAAAGAAAAATAGTGTAGACAATCTAGAATACTTTCCTATAAATAAACTTTAGAAGAGTTATTGGCATATTGATTATATTGGTAATTGCAGGATATTGTCAATTTAAACTGCATGAATAATATATTGTGAATATCTTTTTTTTCCTAACCAAGAGACTTTCAAATTCCAAAGAACCATTCAGTTTCACATTATGTAGCAAATCCACTGCTGAACTAGGGATAGTTCAATTTGTCATCCTGGAGTGTCATCTTGTGGTTGTTTAAATGTATTATTTTTCTTTTGTCTGCATGTTCCCACCAACATTTCTTGTATGTTGCCTCCCATTCCAATTGATCCACCCCCAAGGCAGGCAAGCCAAGCTTACAGTTTTCCCTGCCTCCTGATAGGCTCTTTTACACTGCATAACCTGGAGGCACATATGTTATTGGGTAATCCTAATCTGGGGGCAAAGTTTGCATAGTTCAGCCCACTTACATGTAAATCCTTTGTTCTGTAACTGCATAAATACTGTGCCTTTAACCAAATAAAATCAATGCTCTTCTTGAGACTCATACAGACCAATTAAATTCCTCCAACTGTAAAACTTGTAGCCTGTAAAGGAGGCTGCTAGACGTACTGCTAGTAAATTGGCCTTTTTCAGCTACCCGCAAATGATCTGTGGGTTACAGGCGGAAAAACCCTACAGGCTGTTAAAATCGGAACTCCATACCAGCTAAACCTTTGATCTTTCAAGCATGTATATATGTTACAATCGCAAATTGCTATTAAATTGCTACAAATCCACAAGGACGAACTGGGGTTCAAATTGGCAAATGGAGCCAATAGTCCTCCCAGTAGCACTGTAAATACAAATATAAATACAATACTGTAATTAAATTAAAAGGAAAGTGATGTCAGGTATTAAACTTAATAGCACAACATCCTAAAGCTCGCAAATTTGCAATATAAAATAGTTTATTTTATGTTTAATTTCCGTGTTATATCGATCCCGGCAATCAAAGTGTTAATACATGTAACATAACTCGCATTTTTTAATATTAATATTAATATTGCATTATTTCTGGAATGCAGGTCCGATCGAAACTCGTACTTCAAACTCTTAAGGGATTGAAATCTAACCTCCATTTTTCAGTGACATAATTGGCTCCATCTAAACCCGTAACCACGGATTTGACTAATTGATCATGTTCACGGCCGGAAATGCAAATGCATTGTATGCAAGAATGGTTTACAGATTTGAATGTCAACCACGTCTGTTGCGGGTTTGGCTAATTGTATCACTCTGTAACTCTGCCGAATGTACCGGGGCCGCTGCAGGCTTGGAATTTCTTGGAATTTGCAGGGGTTGGATTGGTCACCTTGGCCTTTTCAAGCCCCCTTGAAAAAGTAGATGACACTGGTTAGGCAGATCCTGCAACCCTGGGCTGCTGAGCTTATGCAGATAATCCTGATCTGACCACCGGGCTATGAGAAGCCCATTCCTTCTAAAGAAGATTACCTGAAAGAGGGGGATTCCTGTTGCCAAAGGTGGGAAGTTCTAAAGCTGAATAGCGCCCCTCCTGAAATCTTCACAAACTTGGTGGCAGCGGTGGGATCTTGGTGCATGATATGGTGATCAATGCAGTTTTGAAGTCCAGTACTTTCTGAAGCTTGGCAGAAACCCATCAACAATTTTGCACTGGATAGATGAGATCATGGACCACATGGAGGCCTGCAGTGCAGAGGTGATCAAGGAGAAAAGGAGCCTTATCACCAGTATGATGGAGCGGCGATTGCAATGGATTGCCACAGAAGAGGATAGATGGGCAGCTATTCTAAATCAGCAGATTGCTTTCCTGGGACTCCAGCATGGTGAGGAGCTAGCAGAACGGCTTACTGTGGATGGAGCGCGGCTTCCAGCTATTGCAACTGCTATAGGTAAGGTGGTAACAGAGAAGACGAACTGCAGCAAAGCTCCGCCGCTGTGGATCTACAACAGGGCAAGGCCAAACTGATCACAACAACTTGCCAAGAAGGGGATCGTGCTGATCCAACCGCACAGAGAAAAAACACAGAATGATCAGAAGAGAGTGCAAGCATTGGGACCATGATGTCAGAGCAAACACATGCTCCTCCCTCAAAGCCACCGGATGTGAGGGCCTTAAAGATGAAGACCACCTTCCCAGCAGCAGATGAACATAGCCAAGATCCTGACCAGCAGTGGCAACTGAGCGATCCAGTCAAGGCACAGAACAAAGGATCGTTTTTGCCACAAGTTGCACCCGGTTCCTGTCCAGAGGTCATGGCTGAGGATGGTCCAGTAACTTCTTCTGCTGCGCCAAGGGCAGAAACAGAGGGGCTGCTGACAACCGGTAGCAGGCCAAGTGCAGATTGTCACCACCATCCTCGTTATGTCTGTGAGGGCCAAGGCTCTGAGATTCTGGGACTGTTTGCTTTTTTTTTCCACAATGGATTATAACCTTAATTTTTATTCAACACAGCAGTCTGTTCCACTGCCCCTGCCTTTGGGGACTGTACAGGGGGATTATCCATTGGGTTCACCTGAGAAGCTGATCCCAGTTACAGATTCAGAAGGACAGGTTGACACCCAAAGCCTGCCTTACACGATGTATGTACAACAGTCAGGGGATATTGAGCAGGTGACTGATTCTCGGTGGTCACACAAGAAGCTGTAGCCAAGCGTGGATTCTGCTCAGCCTGTTAAGGTGAGGGGCCTACCTGCAACCACAGAGGCTGACCCACGGGAAGGGGAGGGCCAAGACCCGGCAAACCTGTATCTGTTGGTTGTGATCCAGATTCAGCAGGGCAACCTGGTTACCTGCTTTGGCCATGTGAGATTGTTTTGGGCGTTTAAGCTCCATTCTTGCCCCTTGTGCTACTCGCTTTTGGATTACAAATGGGGCCTAAAAGGCAGTTGTTCCCAGCAACCCCTGGATACCCTTTCTACCCTTCTATGCCTGCAAATTGTGCGGCTGGGTGTCACTACTGATCCAATTGGAGCTACTAAACCCAGAAGTATGTTTACAGTGTGGACTATGGACTCTGCAAGACTTTTGTTTTCCACTGACAGGGAATTATACCTGAACTGAGCGGTCAGCTCATCAGGGGCAATCCGGGGAGATTGACCTCCTCTTCGCTAAGTAGCAGGGGTAATGTTTGTGAAGATCTGTTTTCCCTAACCACATATGTTATTGGATAATCCTATTGACACTGTTAAGGTGTATTATTATTATTATCTTTTATTTGTAACGTGCCAACATATTCCGTAGTGCTATACATAAGTTAATGTCCAGCCAAAGATAAATTCAATATTAACACAATGCAAAGAATGGATAGCCCTGTCTTGGACCTTAGAATCTGGTGTCCATAGTGCTCCCCCAAAGCGCCGTACAAGATTGAAGTGACTTACAATATAAAGATTTTGTGTGTGATACAGGAGGATGAGAGAAGATGAGAGAGTGTGCATGTTAGGAAGGAAGGTGATAGGCTTCTTTAAACAGATGTGTTTTCAGTGAGGAAGATGATCCTGATTAGATTGCCTCAAAGAGGGGGACTTTTGTAGCCACATATATATTTACTTGGTAGATCTGAAGTTTTCCAACAAGTATTTTTTGTCTAAAGTTTTTAGTTATTGGTGTAAACCAGCAGTCCTATGCAGCTTCTAGTATTCCCCAAAATATTTTTGGTTCAAACTATTATTATTAATATTGTTTTTAAGATAATTATTAATGATTGTTAAAGTAGGATTTTTGCACTATCTATTTGTTTGTTAATGATACAGAACTGTCTTAGGTAATTAGATAACAATAGAATGTTCCTAACATGCCCAAGGACAAGTATAGATATATATAGATGGGCTGCTTTTAAGCAGATGAGATTTATATTTTATTAATACAGTGATATGTAAAATTGCACATCGGGAATGGAATACAGGCATGTAATATATAATCTAATTGGAACAAATCTAGGAGTATAACAGATGGAAAAGTATTTTGGACAACCACCTACATAAAATTTATCAATGCCAGGAAACAGTTTCAAAGGCAAGTCAAATATTAGCACGAATTAAGAGACATGGAAGCAAGTATAATACTCCCATTATATAAATTCATAATAAGATTCAACTGCAATGTAGTACAATGTTTGGCACCACTTTTATAAATACATCAGAATCAATTTAGAGTTTTGCCAAGGAAACGTCAATAAATCTCCCAGTCATAATAACCAAACCAAATAACCGTAACCAAAAGAATCTTTGAAAGCAGATTCAGTATGTAACCCTAAATAGTAGTTGGATATATTCTTGAAAGGTTATTTAGAGGTATGAGTTTTAACATAAAATAAATAGGACATTGAACCAAGGAGAAATCCAGTTTCCAGGTTTAGAGGTCAGTAAGGAAACTATTTTTCCTCAATGAGGCTAGCAGTTTTTAAGTTTGTTTTTTTGGTTTGCCTTCCCTCTGGATCAATTCATAAAAAAAAAATAACACACAGAAATGAGAGGAGATCTAAAACTACTCCTTCTACACAATAATATTATGTCTATAGGTTATGAAAGACGGCTCATAAATTGCTGTATTTGTATCACATGTATGGTGATTTACTGAATGCACCCAGGCTCAGGCAATGCTGGGCTTCTGTTTAATAGGAAAAGATATTTACAAATCAATCACATTAGGTGTGATGATGAGGGAGATTTGGTAAGCATCACTGTATTCAACGTGCACTATTTCCTATGGCCCTCATTCAATTGCAATTTGGCCAATTGAATAGGGCCCTAAATAAGCACATAACATATATTTTTTAAAGAAGTTTTTAGTTAACAAGCATCTATCCAAAAGAAAGGTTTTCACTAACTAAAAACTTCTTTAATAAAAATATGCTATGTGCTTCTTTAGGGCCCTATTCAATTGGCCACATCGCAATTGAATGAGGCCCTATGTGAGCAAATTTCTATCACAGTCCTGTGATAGTTTAGTTAATACGTTGCCTCATCAAAATCTCAGTAATAGCTTCATACGTACATATTGTGATCTCCTTGATGCAGATTACCAAGACTGGATTAGACAGTACTGGGATTGTATCTATTATAGGATGGTCTGACAGCAGATTATCCAGACTAGGTTTATACTAAACGCAGGGCAACCTTCTAAATGCAGATTATCAGATCATACATCGGTGGCCTGATTGGCTGTGGGTTTCAGTGAACAAGTTAATAAAATAAAAAACAATAGGTGGCAGCAGACAACAAATAGAGACAATTGTTATATTATGTTGTTTGTATTGAGGTTTTTTTGCGAATAGATCACCTGAATTACATGTCTCTAAACTGGAATCTTTTGATTGAATTTAATTCTAGCTTGCTAACAATTATGTTTCATCAAAGTAATGGGGCAATATTCCTGAGAAAAAATTATTATATATATTTTGGATACTAATGAAAATGGGAGAATAGCTCTCTATCGTGGAAAGTATGCTACATAGAGTAGTAAAGGAATTGAGCAATTCTATTAGTTCTCACTAGCTGTTTTATAAATTACTAGCGACTTGCCTGTCAAATATGACGGGGCAATAAAATTTGAAGTCATGGGAATGCTGTTTGAGACATAATTGAAACCGTTTTGTACTCTGAGGACCTTCAGCGCTCATTGCGAGGCTCTCCTGTCGGGTAGTTTTGGTCCTATGAGAGTGATATCTATTTGTATGTTTATGTAGTTAAGTAATAATTAATGATTTATCTAATAATATAATATAGTTTAATTATTTATAATTGATATGTGCAACGAGCAATAGGCTGAAGAGCTAACAATCTGTTTGTATTTTGCGTCTGCATAGAATATACATTGTAAGTGTTGGTGCCCTGCTTATAAAGTGTAATGAATGTTTGACCTGTGCATTCTAAATAGGCTGCGTGCGCAAGGTAAAGCCGTTGGTTTATTGTGTAAAGCGGCATTGTATAGTCGTAATGTTATTGTGTTCCGCGTCTCGTGAGCATTTTCCGGCTTTTGTAATAGTGTAACTTGTAGGTCGTAGTGTGAATGTAAAGTGGTCTGCGGTTTGCAGTGTTTTTCGTGGTTCGTGAGCATTTTCTGGCTTTTGTCATAGTGTATCTTGTAGGTGGTAGTGTGATGTGTAAAGTGCTACACGTTTTGCAGTGTTTTGTGCGATCCGGGGTCGTGTAGCCTCGTTTTCCATTTTTTGCCGGACATTTTTTTCTTTGCTTAGGCGGTTTTCGAGTGGCAAAAATAGTCTAAGTCAAGTTCAATTGGCATTCCAATTCTCACATAAGGGAATGTGAGGAAGAAGAGCATGCCCAGTTGATACAAAAATAATATTTGATAAGACTTTTCATTTACATCTCTCTGTGACTATTAGTAGTGCATGCTATTATGACTTGTTATACTGTGATAGATAATTAATTACTGTAATATAAACACTATTGCAATACAATAACAATTCTTAAAAGCACTATTTACGTTTTATTTTTCTAGGCAAATACATTAATACATTAATATTTTTAGATATAATTTTTTTTGTATGAAAATAGATTAGAACATTAGCAAATATTAGATCACACAAACTTATAAAATACCAAAAACAATGGGGTAACAACATTCAAATCTCATAAAAAAAATTATAATTGGAAAATATTAACTTATTAATAATAGTAATAATGCAATAATGTCATTATAAAATGCTGGAGCCAAAGTTAGTCTAGATAAGATATAAGCAAGAAGACACAAAATTATATTTTTAACATTGTACTTGCTACCCCACTTCTTTATCTCATTAGCTTTAAGGTGCCCAGAGAACCCATAGAGACCAAATATTTAAGAATGCATCAACAATATCGTATAAGAGTCAGATGTTTTTTTTTTACATATTAACAAGGACATGAATGCTGTTTTCAGTTATTGTCCAGTCTGTAGAGTGCTGCAAGAGTAATTATTGGTAACAGTTCACTGGTAGAGCGATGAATTATGCTATAAGGAAACCCAGGGATCTGGGTCAACCCTGATACCAAATATCTTGGAGATTAACACCTTAATCCAGTAGGTGGGCACCAAAGGAGATCATCACTAGACATGTGACATTGTGCCCACCATAACAGCCTCTTGTATGAACTTCTTTGGTTGAGGAAAAATACTAGCCTACGAGCAGATGTAAGGCAATATATGCACAGAGATTTAAACATTTTCACTGATTATTTGTATTAATAGAAGCAGACTTAAAAGGACACTGTAATAAAAACTATTATCAACCTTAATTAGTTATGATAGTAAAAAATTAAAGACATATTTTCCATCTCCTCAAAAGTTTGAACTATTTTGGGACTATCTATTTTCAATACCTGTTTCATCCCCCAGCCCCCCATTTAGTGTGTGATAATTAGAAGTATTGTTTGTTTGTAGGTGTGATAGCATTCCTTTGCTCTAGCACAGTTCAAATAGTGCAAAATGAGCTTTAAGGGCAAAAGGCTGTTATTGTGTCCAACAGTGTCTAAATATTGTTATCTGTGATCAATATGGACTTGAGATCTGCTTCTCATTGAAACTGAAAGGGGTGTTTGTCAGGTAATGAATGAGTGACTCAATACTTAATAAACACATCTGTTTAAGGGGAATGTTTAACCTATCGGGTAATGTTTCAATAATTAATTTGATATGATAAGTGTTTATAATTTCTTAATCATTCTGATTGCAGAATATTAAATGAACCATATAGGTTTTAGGAAGTCTTAAATGTTCCATTGCCCAAAACCTCACCTATTCCACCATCGACAATCTAGATTTGACAGGGCCAATGTTCTGTCATATCCAAAAGTTATCAGGGGTGAACGTTGAGTAAATAGAACAAATTTAGGGTTATCACTTGCTGTAATGATAATGAAGACTTTATGACAAGATGCTTTATTTTCTTTCAAAGGGACAAAGGGGTTCACAATATGTCATCATTCATTGCTCCCAATCTATTGAGGCTAGGGTTTTGGATTAACATCCACCTAGGATTATTTTGTGTTATCTGCCAATGATTGAAATAAGCTAAGTACACTGCTTTGTAATAACTCAGTATTTTAGATATGCCCTGGACCCCAGAATCTCTTATAGTAAACACAATTTGAGATTGTAACCCCAATCATTTTAAATTTGGATATATCACTTTCTAGCTGCACTAAATGCTTCTTAATGAATGAAATTGGCATAGTGTAATAAAGTAATTTAGGAAGTTTATTCAATTTAAATGAGAACTCCTTCCAAACCAAGGGATCTAGAATGACTTCCACCTCATCAAATTTTACTTAAGAGACCACTGAAGTCAGAAAAATGTAATCAAGATTCTAGTTATTTTTTTGCATTACTACATTAATAGAAAAAATGGATAATGCTAATTACTCATGATTTAAGCTTTCTATTTTTCAATCTGGGTGCAGCTAATTTGATATTCACAGTCCTGCCTTTTTTGCTTTATTCTGTATTGATCTTGGTTGTACAATGTCACCAGTGACACCATGTGTCCTCCAAATGCAACAAAACTCCTATCTTTGAGAGTACATACAGCACTGTAGAATCTGCTGTACAAAGGATGCATCTGTGCAGCAACACTGCTCCTCTCGCTACTCTAACAGAATACTGGTGCACACAAGCACCAACAGCTGTTTACTCACGTAACCTGGCAAATAACCCTGATGTGCGTTTCATCATACTGCAACAGATTCTTCAGGGGGAATAAGTGTTGCTATTGGATGACAGACTTTAGTATGACAGAGGTCTGGATTGCTCTGAGTAAACAAAACAAAAAGGGGTGTAGAAAAATATGCATGGAAATGTACAGTTTAGTAAATTTACATTTTCATATTCCAGTAAGAAATTCTACCTGCTGCTGATCTCCAAGCAGTGCTACCAGTGCTGGATTACCTGTCAAATCATAAAGTAATAACGTATACAGTGTAAATTGTTAAGTACTGATCTGTGACCTAATAATGATGCTTTGAGAAGACCCTCTAAAGAAGAGCATTTGTTCTAAACAAATATCTATATCCAATGTTGTCATAACTGATTTTGGGGCCATGGGGTACCATCCTGAACCCCACAGGCAATCCTGTTATTGTTGTGTTGCTAATATCAAAGACTATTACAATGGACATGAATGTTGGGGTATCCATGTGATGTGATATTCTGATGTATTTGGTCCAAAAATGCAATTCCCAGATGTTGCTCTACCCCCTCCCTAGTCCCTCATGCATGATCAAATTACAGCCATAAAATCTGAAGTGACCTAAGATGAACCCTTCCAGGCCCTTATCTGGAGACCAGTGATGGGGGTTAATTGCCTATTAATGTGATGGAAAGATCACAGTAAGAAAGCAGACCCCTTAAACAAGAAGGGGAATTATGAAGGGGGGAGGGGGCATGTGGATGGATTATTTTGTTCTGTTTTAAAATATCTGTGTAAGGAGAATAAAGTCTGAGTCTGTCTGATGCACTAAGAAAAAGTGTGAGCTGCCTTTTATTCTGTGGTATCATAACTAAAAGGGATTAAAGTTTCAGTTGTCAATGAGCTTGCTATTCTGCTTCTCCGTGAATGATGTGCGTGAACTGGCATGCTAGGTGCGGAAATTAACACAAAGTCATAACCTGGAAATTACTCCTGTAGAAGAAGGCAGGAGAGATTGAGGTGAACATGAACCCCTCATCTCAAGGTTGTGTCAAATGTGCATTGCATAAGACATCCAGTAAGTAGTTATGGATATAAGAGATCCACAAAGTTGGTTTCTTTCAATAATGCATCAAACAGATTGTCAGTGATCCATGGCACAATTCATGTGCTTTTATTTCATGATTTCTTGTCAATTGTCTTGCATAATACCTGCTAAGAAGTATAACATGGCTACATCAAGCTAATATTAAGCCTTTGTTGCAGTTACAATCATAGAAGCCTGTGGCAGATGCAGCCACAAGAGACTTTTGCATTGATTATTGCCTGTATTTGAACTGTATGTTATTTGAGCATAGTGGATTTTATTAGACTGGTTCTGGGCCTTTAAATGCTCTGACAAAGGATCTGCAGTTTTGCTATGCACTTCGGATGCAGAGTGTGAAGAAAAACCCTGTTTTATGGACTTAGTTTGACTGTTTTATTCCCCTCCCTCTTAGAACACCAGTTTAAGAACCCTTAATAACTGTCATATTTTCAAACACTGTCTGTTTTTAACTGTCAGTTTTTTTCTCTCTGAGGAGGAGTTGCTCTGGCTGTGTGAGTGCTGCTGCTTTGGGTGCTCATTAAAACAGACCTGCTTGACCCTTTCTTGAAGCCTTGGCTCATGCTTTGGGGAATGTGATAAGTCTGCAGTGCTGATGGTGTCGGTTGGAGTGCTTGAAGTCCTCGGCAAGCACTAGGAGCATCGATTGGCAGAGGTACTCGGTCGGAGTGCCAGCGGGTCCGTCACAAAGCCTATGACATACTTTAGACCATTTTTTACTTGAAAGATTGAAATTTCAAGAAACTGGTTGGGCCACCACTGTTTGTTAAAAGCTAAATCTATGTGAGATGTGTTCACAGATTAGATGTAGTTATATACATATATGATGTTGGTGAGCGCTGTATATGGTTCTTTTACAGTATCTGGTAGCTTAGATCAACACAAAGTAATATTCTATTTTAGAGCTACCTGAAAAAGAAAACAAAAAAAAGAGACTTGATAAAGCTCTATCTATTTCCTCTCTTGAACACAGAGCCAACCTATCCTGCACCACCCCAGGGTGATCAAGACCAATATCTGCCAGGTAGAGGTAAACATACTCCATCAGCAGGTGGGGCAGATCCTTTGATGTGGTGGATTGGCAGGCAGCCTGCCTCTGATAGTGTTCCAGCATGGCTGCCATTAAACCCCCTATCCTGGACAAATTCAGTTTTGAAACAGAGAGCTGCCCTTGCATGTACTGTTTATGTTCCATCTGCTTATGGTGGCTCCGGTTGTCGTGACCAATCCATCTGAGCTCATGGAGCAGCTTTCTTTGTAGGCTCTCCAACTCCAAGAAATGCCTGCCTATTTCCTGTTGCTGACGCTATATTTGGAAGTCAAAACTGTGCCTAGAAATAGGGCGGCCCGACATCAGCACGGTCCTCAGAGCAACACTGTCAGTGTCACTCTCCATTCCGCCTCTCATCTCCCTACAACCACAGCTGGTTCTGTGCCTTCCCCATATATCACACTGTAAGTATGAGCTTGACACTGACCCTCCTTTGACATAGATGAAATGAAGCAGATCTGTGTGTGGGTCAAGTGCCTTGACCCACCTGACATTATCAGGGTGCGCTGATGTCAGGCCGCAATATTTCTGGGCGCGATTTTGTGTGCGCGCTCATGCATCAGTGCTCATGTGTTGCAGCGCATGCATGATGCACCTTAAAGACGCCGTACCAGTGGCGATCGTTGCAGAGGGGCAGCAAAATCCAGTTTATCCAGTCAAAAGGTCTGTATAAGAGGGTTATTCCCATGTAGAGCAGCCTAGAGGAGACTCAATCTGTGGTAAGAGGAGGGCTGTGGGATTGAACTCCAAAAGGCTAACAGCTGGCCTGGCCATCATCTCATTGGTCCACATGAAGTCCTCTTTGGCCTTCTTTTGGGAAAAGTCCTCTGTTGGCTTCTCCTGCATCACTTGTGTGCCTCTGGGGATTGCTCTGTGTCGAATGATAATATATATTTTGTGTTTAATTTTCATATTCATATCATTATTCAGTATTTGTGTGAAAGATTTTCAATTATGGCTTGCATAGGCAAAGATTAGAAGGCATTTTGATAATATCACTACCAGTGAATTAAGTTATTTTGGGATTGGGGATTGACATAATCTAGGTTGTAATCTTGATGATGTATCCATGGTTTGATCTCAGAGTTAAGTTAAGGGACCACAAAAGCCCCCACATGTGCTCTGCACAAAGGGTGGCTGTGCAATCTGCTCTGTTGCTACTAAGGCTGATAAACACCAACCCTATCCTAAACTCTAACCCCAGAACATTTATGAAAATCTTGTCGATCAGTAAACAGGAAAGGTCCAGAAGATCTGTGATAATACTATTGTCAGGTACTTCCATTTGTGGGAATAAGCCTACTTGATCAGGATGCACAAGGGTGTCACGATCTACTGCTTCATTGGGCTTGGAAAGATTTTAGATCAATCTTACCCAGTAGAATCGTGAGGTCCGTTGTATCCCTGCTAGCAGGATATGGACCAGTATCAGGACAATAATCACCAGGGAGCACCAATGATACAAAAGGAAAGCAGGAGATAATACACGGGTACCAACTTCTCCAGTCTTTTTATTCCAAAAGAGACTCACATAACAGTTACTGTTTACAACTCTGAATTCCATGTGCTGGTTATATCTGAAGATATAGTATGCAGAATGTGAAAATATGAGAACATTTTGATAACATACACAAAGAATGTTCTCTCCAATACATTGTAAATACTGATAACATACAAATATAATGTATTTCTCTAATACATATCAGATAACATACACCAAAAATGTTTTCTGTAATTCTGTAAATGCTGATCCATTTGGTATTCATGGCAGAGATACTGAAGTGGGTTGCCAGTTCTTTCTCCACTGGGCCACAGCATACAGCTCCTGCTATTTCTAGGTGTTCTACCATCCAAATACTGAGCAGGCCTAAACCTGCATGGCTTCAGGGTGATGTGACCTCTTAATTCCCTGGCTGGAATCAAACCCAGGCTGCAGCAGTGTTGAAAGCACTGAATCATAACCACTGGACAACCAGGGAACCCGTTCTCTGTAATAGATAGTACTTATTAGATAACATATACATATAATGTTCTCTCCAATACATACCGTAGTACAGATTGATAACATAGCGCATAACATACACATAAAATGTTCTCTCTTTTCTTCTTGGCTTGATAATGTACAAACATTTTTTACACAATTTAAAATAAATAAATATAGTCATTCTTTTTTTAACTAGTGTACTACATTTTCTATTCCTGCCTTACATACAGTATATGCGCAAGGTATTTTGTTACATTTTGTTACAGTTATATTGTTACAAGTATGCCAAGTTTTTTATTAGCTACAATGGTTCTTTAAGTGATTGTATTTGCTTTTCAATTAAAATATTTACTGTGCAGAGTGCAGGTAAATGCAGGTCCTGGTCAGCAGACTGCAGGTAACAGAGACCACAAGAGCAGGAAGTCAGGGAGGACATTCTGCAAGAGCAGAGACCACAGGCACATGAAGTCAGGGTGAACATGTTGCAGGAGTAGAGAACATAGGAGCAGGATGCGAATGCACAAGGGTGCAGGAGCAGAGACCACAGGAGCAAGAGGTCAGGATGGACAGGCTGCAGGAGCAGAGAACACAGGAGCAGGAGGTCAGGGTGGACAGGGTGCACTGGCAGGTAACACAGAAGCAGGAGGTCAGGATGAACCGGCTTCAGGAGCAGAGATCACAGGAGCAAGAGGTCAGGGTGGACAGGCTTCAGGAGCAGAGACTAAAGGAGCAGGAGGTAAGGCTGCAGGAGCAGAGATCACAGGAGCAGGAGGTTAGGGTGTACAGGCTGCAGGAGCAGAGACCACAGAAGAAGGAGGTCAGTGTGGACAGGCTGCAGGAGCAGAGACCATAGGAAAAGGAGGTCAGTGTGGACAGACTGCAGGAGTAGAGACAACAGGAGCAGAAGGTGAAGTTGCACAGTCTGGAGGAGCAGAGAACATGGGATCAGGAGGTAAGGGTGGACAGGCTGCAGGAGCAGAGACCATAGAAGCAGGAGGTCAGGGTAGATAGCCTGCAAGAGCAGATAACACCAGCAGTAGTTCAGAGTGAACAGGCTGCAAGAGAAGAGACCACAGGAGCAGGAGGTCAGGGTGGAAAGGCTGCAGGGTCTGAGAATACAAGAAAAGGAGGTCAGGGTGCACAGGCTTCAAAAGCAGAGAACACAGGAGCAGGAGGTCAGGATGGACAGGCTACAGGAGCAGAAACCACAGGAGCAGGAGGTCAGGGTGGAAAGGCTGCAGGAGCAGTGACCACAGGAGCAGGAGGTCAGGGTGGACAGGCTGCAGGAGCAGAGACCACAGGAGCAGGAGGTCAGGGTGGACAGGCTGTATGAGAGGGGCCACAGGAGCAGGAGGTCATGGTGGAAAGGCTGCAGGATCAGAGACCACAGGAGCAGGAGGTCATGGTGGAAAGGCTGCAGGATCAGAGAATACAGGAAAAGGAGGTCAGGGTGGACAGGCTTCAAAAGCAGAGAACACATGAGCAGGAGGTCAGGATGGACAGGCTGCAGGAGCAGAAACCACAGGAGCAGGAGGTCAGGGTGGAAAGGCTGCAGGAGCAGAGGCCACAGGAGCAGGAAGTCATGGTGGACAGGCTGCAGGAGCAGAGACCACAGGAGCAGGAGGTCTCGGTGGACAGGCTGCAGCAGCAGAAACCACAGGAGCAGGAAGTCAGGGTGGAAAGGCTGCAGGAGCAGAGACCACAGGAGCAGGAGGTCAGGGTGGACAGGCTTCAAAAGCAGAGATCACAAGAGCAGGAGGTCAGGGATAAAAAGCTGCAGGAGCAGAAAACAGGAGCAGGAGGTGAGGATGGACAGACTGCAGGAGCAGAAACCACAGGATCAAGAGATCATGGTGAACAGGCTGCAGGATCAGAGAACAGAGGAGCAGGAGGTCATGGTGGACATGCTTCAAAAGCAGAGACCACAGGAGCAGGAGGTCGGGGTTTAAAAGGTGCAAGAGAAGTGAACACTGGAGCAGGAGGTCAGGATGGACAGACTGCAGGAGCAGAAACCACAGGAGCAGGAGGTCATGGTGGTCAGGCTGCAGGAGCAGAGACCACAGGAGCAGGAGGTCTTGGTGGACAGGCTGCAGCAGCAGAAACCACAGGAGCAGGAGGTCAGGGTGGAAAGGCTGCAGGAGCAGAGACCACAGGAGCAGGAGGTCAGGGTGGACAGGCTTCAAAAGCAGAGACCACAGGAGCAGGAGGTCAGGGATAAAAATCTGCAGGAGCAGAGAACACAGGAGCAGAAGGTCGTGATGGACAGGCTGCAGGAGCAGAGACCACAAGAGCAGGAGGTCAGGGTGAAAAGACAGCAATAGAAGAGACCACAGGAGCAGGAGGTCAGGGTGGATAGGCTGCAGGAGCAGAGACCACAGGAGCAGGAACTCAGAATGGACAGGCTTCAAAAGCAAAGAAAACACAAGAGCAGGAGGTCAGGGTAGACAGGCTGCAGAAGCAGAGATCACAGGAGCAGGAGGTCAGGATGGACAGGCTGGAGGAGCAGAAACCAAAGGAGCAGAAGCTCAGGGTGGAAAGGCTGCAGGAGCAGAGATCCCAGGTAGCAGGAGGTCAGGTTGGACAGGCTTCAGAAGAAGGGACCACAGGAGCAGGAGGTCAGAGTGGTCAGGCTGCAGGAGCATAGAACAGAGGAGCAGGAGTTCAGGATGGACAGACTGCAGAAACAGAGATCACAGGCGCAGGAGGTCAGGGTGAAAAGGCTGCAGGAGCAGAAAACAATTTAGCAGGAGATCAGGGGGAACAGACTGCAATAGAAGAGACCATAGGAGCAGGAGGTCAGGGTGGACAGGCTGCAGGAGCAGAGACAGTAGGAGGTCAGGGTGGACAGGCTTCAAAAGCAGAGAACACAAGAGCAGAAGGTCAGGGTAGACAGGCTGCAGAAACAGAAACCAAAGGAGCAGGAGCTCAGGGTGGAAAGGCTGCAGGAGCAGAGATCCCAAGAGCAGGAGCAGAAACCAAAGGAGCAGGAGCTCAGGGTGGAAAGGCTGCAGGAGCAGAGATCCCAAGAGCAGGAGGTCAGATTGGACAGGCTTCCAAAGCAGAGATCACAGAAGCAGGAGGTCAGGGTTAAAAAGCTGCAGGAGCAGAGAATACAGGAGCAGGAGGTCAGTATGGACAGTCTGCAGGAGCAGAAACCACAGGAGCAGGAGGTCATGGTGTAAAGGCTGCAGGAGCAGAGATCACAGGATCAAGAGGTCATGGTGAACAGGCTGCAGGATCAGAGGCTGCAGGATCAGAGATCACAGGAGCAGGAGGTCAGGGTGGACAGGCTTCAAAAGCAGAGACCACAGGAGCAGGAGGTCAGGGTGGACAGGCTTCAAAAGCAGAGACCACAGGAGCAGGAGGTCAGGGTGGACAGGCTACAGGAGCAGAGACCACAGGAGAAGGTGGTCAGGATGGAAAGGCTGCAGGATCAGAGAATACTGGAATAGGAGGTCAGGGTGTACATGTTTCAGAAGAAGAGACCACAGGATCAACAGGTCATGGTGAACAGGCTGCAGGAGTAGAGAATACAGGAGCAGGAGGTCAGGGTGGACAGGCTACAGGAGCAGAGACCACAGGAGAAGGTGGTCAGGGTGGAAAGGCTGCAGGATCAGAGAATACCGGAATAGGAGGTCAGGGTGTACAGGTTTCAGAAGAAGAGACCACAGGATCAACAGGTCATGGTGAACAGACTGCAGGAGAAGAGAATACAGGAACAGGAGGTCAGGGTGAAAAGGCTGCAAGAGCAGAGAACACAGGAGCAGGAGGTCAATATGGACAGGTTGCAGGAGCAGAAACCAAAGGAGCAGGAGCTAGGGGTGGAAAGGCTGCAGGAGCAGAGATCCCAAGAGCAGGAGGTCAGGTTGGACAGGCTTCCAAAGCAGAGACCACAGGAGCAGGAGGTCAGGATTAAAAAGCTGCAGGAGCAGAGAACACAGGAGCAGGAGGTCAGGATGGACAGTTTGCAGGAGTAGAAACCACAGCAGCAGGAGGTCATGGTGTAAAGGCTTCAGAAGAAGAGACCACAGGGGCAGGAGGTCAGGGTGAAAAGGTTGGAGGAGCAGAGAACAGAGGAGCAAGAGGTCAGGGTGGACAGGCTGCAGAGGCAGAAACCAAAGGATCAGGAGCTCAGGGTGGAAAGGCTGCAGGATCAGAGATCACAGGAGCAGGAGGTCAGGGTGGACAGGCTTCAGAAGAAGAGACCACAGGAGAAGGTGGTCAGGATGGAAAGGCTGCAGGATCAGAGAATACTGGAATAGGAGGTCAGGGTGTACATGTTTCAGAAGAAGAGACCACAGGATCAACAGGTCATGGTGAACAGGCTGCAGGAGTAGAGAATACAGGAGCAGGAGGTCAGGGTGGACAGGCTACAGGAGCAGAGACCACAGGAGAAGGTGGTCAGGGTGGAAAGGCTGCAGGATCAGAGAATACCGGAATAGGAGGTCAGGGTGTACAGGTTTCAGAAGAAGAGACCACAGGATCAACAGGTCATGGTGAACAGACTGCAGGAGAAGAGAATACAGGAACAGGAGGTCAAGGTGAAAAGGCTGCAAGAGCAGAGAACACAGGAGCAGGAGGTCAATATGGACAGGTTGCAGGAGCAGAAACCAAAGGAGCAGGAGCTAGGGGTGGAAAGGCTGCAGGAGCAGAGATCCCAAGAGCAGGAGGTCAGGTTGGACAGGCTTCCAAAGCAGAGACCACAGGAGCAGGAGGTCAGGATTAAAAAGCTGCAGGAGCAGAGAACACAGGAGCAGGAGGTCAGGATGGACAGTTTGCAGGAGTAGAAACCACAGGAGCAGGAGGTCATGGTGTAAAGGCTTCAGAAGAAGAGACCACAGGGGCAGGAGGTCAGGGTGAAAAGGTTGGAGGAGCAGAGAACAGAGGAGCAAAAGGTCAGGGTGGACAGGCTGCAGAGGCAGAAACCAAAGGATCAGGAGCTCAGGGTGGAAAGGCTGCAGGATCAGAGATCACAGGGGCAGGAGGTCAGGGTGAAAAGGCTGTAGGAGCAGATAACACAGGTGCAGGAAGTCAGGGTGGACAGGCTGCAGGAGTAGAGACCACAGGAGCAAGAGGTCAGGGTGAACAGTCTGCAGGAGCAGAGAACACAGGAGCAGAAGGTCAGGGTGAATAGGTTGGAGGAGCAGAGAACAGAGGAGCAAGAGGTCAGGGTGGACAGGCTGCAGAGGCAGAAACCAAAGGATCAGGAGCTCAGGGTGGAAAGGCTGCAGGAGCAGAGATCACAGGAGCAGGAGGTCAGGATGGACAGGCTGAAGGAGCAGAAACCAAAGGAGCAGGAGCTCAGGGTGGAAAGGCTGCAGGAGCAGAAATCACAGGATCAAGAGGTCATGGTGAACAGGCTGCAATAGAAGAGACCATAGGAGCAGGAGGTTAGGGTGGACAGGCTTCAAAAGAAGAGACCACAGGGGCAGGAGGTCAGGGTGAAAAGGCTGTAGGAGCAGATAACACAGGAGCAGGAAGTCAGGGTGGACAGGCTGCAGGAGTAGAGACCACAGGAGCAAGAGGTCAGGGTGAACAGTCTGCAGGAGCAGAGAACACAGGAGCAGAAGGTCAGGGTGAATAGGTTGGAGGAGCAGAGAACAGAGGATCAAGAGGTCATGGTGAACAGGCTGCAATAGAAGAGACCATAGGAGCAGGAGGTTAGGGTGGACAGGTTTCAAAAGCAGAGACCACAGGAGCAGGAGGTCAGGGTGGACAGGCTGCAGGAGCAGAGACCACAGGAGAAAGTGGTCATGGTGAAGAGGTTGCAGGAGAAGAGAATTCAGGAACAGGAGGTCAGGGCGGACAGGCTTCAGAAGCAGAGAATACAGGGTCAAGAGGTCAGGGTGGAAAGGCTGTAGGATCAGAGAATACCGGAATAGGAGGTCAGGGTGGACAGGCTGCAGTAGCAGGGACCACAGGATCAACAGGTCATGGTGAAGAGGTTGCAGGAGAAGAGAATACAGGAGCAGGAAGTCAGGGTGGACAGGCTGCAGGAGTAGAGACCACAGGAGCAAGAGGTCAAGGTGAACAGTCTGCAGGAGCAGAGAACACAGGAGCAGAAGGTCAGGGTGAATAGGTTGGAGGAGCAGAGAACAGAGGAGCAAGAGGTCAGGGTGGACAGGCTGCAGAGGCAGAAACCAAAGGATCAGGAGCTCAGGGTGGAAAGGCTGCAGGAGCAGAGATCACAGGAGCAGGAGGTCAGGATGGACAGGCTGAAGGAGCAGAAACCAAAGGAGCAGGAGCTCAGGGTGGAAAGGCTGCAGGAGCAGAAATCACAGGATCAAGAGGTCATGGTGAACAGGCTGCAATAGAAGAGACCATAGGAGCAGGAGGTTAGGGTGGACAGGCTTCAAAAGAAGAGACCACAGGGGCAGGAGGTCATGGTGTAAAGGCTGCAGGAGCAGAAATCACAGGATCAAGAGGTCATGGTGAACAGGCTGCAATAGAAGAGACCATAGGAGCAGGAGGTCAGGGTGGACAGGCTTCAAAAGCAGAGACCACAGGAGCAGGAGGTCAGGGTGGACAGGCTGCAGGAGCAGAGACCACAGGAGAAAGGGGTCATGGTGAAGAGGTTGCAGGAGAAGAGAATTCAGGAACAGGAGGTCAGGGTGGACAGGCTTCAGAAGCAGAGAATACAGGGTCAAGAGGTCAGGGTGGAAAGGCTGTAGGATCAGAGAATACCGGAATAGGAGGTCAGGGTGGACAGGCTGCAGTAGCAGGGACCACAGGATCAACAGTTCATGGTGAAGAGGCTGCAGGAGAAGAGAATATAGGAACAGGAGGTCAGGGCGGACAGGCTTCAGAAGCAGAGAATACAGGGTCAGGAGGTCAGGGTGAAAAGGCTGCAAGAGCAGAGAACACAGGAGCAGGAGGTCAGGGTGGACAGGCTGCAGTAGCAGTTACCACAGGAGCAAGAGGTCAGGGTGAACAGGCTGCAGGAGCAGAGAACACAGGAGCAGGAGGTCAGGGTGAATAGGCTGCAGGAGCAGAGAACAGAGGAGCAAGAGGTCAGGGTGGAAAGGCTGCAGGAGCAGAGACCACAGGAGAAAGTGGTCAGGGTGGAAAGGCTGCAGGATCAGAGAATACCGGAACAGGAGGTCAGGGTGGACCGGCTTCAGAAGAAGAGACCACAGGAGCAGGAGCTCAGGGTGGACAGGCTTCAAAAGCAGAGAACACAAGAGCAGGAGGTCAGGATGGACAGGCTGCAGGAGCAGAAACCAAAGGAGCAGGAGCTCAGGGTGGAAAGGATGCAGGAGCAGAGATCCCAGGAGCAGGAAGTCAGGTTGGAAAGGCTTCCAAAGCAGAGACCACATGAGCAGGGGGTCAGGGTTAAAAAGCTGCAGGAGCAGAGAACACCGGAGCAGGAGGTCAGAATGGACAGTCTGCAGGAGCAGAAACCACAGGAGCAGGAGGTCAAGGTGTAAAGGCTGCAAGAGCATAGATCACAGGATCAAGAGATCATGGTGAACAGGCTGCAGGATCAGAGGCAGGAAGTCAGGGTGGACAGGCTTCAAAAGCAAAGACCACAGGAGCAGGAGGTCAGGGTGGACAGGATGCAGGAGCAGAGACCACAGGAGCAGGAGGTCAGGGTGGACAGGCTGCAGGAACAGAGACCACAGGAGAAAGTGGTCAGGGTGAAAAGGCTGCAGGATCAGAGAATACCGGAATAAGAGATCAGGGTGGACAGGCTTCTGAAGAAGAGACCACAGGAGCAGGAGGTCAGAGTGGTCTGGCTGCAGGAGCAGTGAACAGAGGAGCAGGAGGTCAGGATGGACAGACTGCAGAAATAGAGATCACATGCGCAGGAGGTCTGGGTGAAAAGGCTGCAGGAGTAAAAAACAATTTAGCAGGAGATCAGGATGAACAGACTGGAGGTCAGTGTGGACAGGCTGCAGGAGCAAAGACCGAAGGAGGCCAGGATGAACAGTCTGCAGGAGCAGAGAACACAGGAGCAGGAGGTCAGTGTGAACAGGCTGCAGTAGAAGAGACAACAGGAGCAGGACGTTAGGGTGGACAGGCTGCAAGAGCAGGGAACACATGAGCAGGGAGTCATGGAGGACAGGGTGCAGTAGCAGAGACCACATGAGCAGGAGGTCAGGGTGGACAGGCTTCAAAAGCAGAGACCACAGGAGCAGGAGGTCAGGGTGGACTGGCTGCAGGAGCATAGACCACAGGAGAAAGGGGTCATGGTGAAGAGGTTGCAGGAGAAGAGAATTCAGGAACAGGAGGTCAGGGCGGACAGGCTTCAGAAGCAGAGAATACAGGGTCAAGAGGTCAGGGTGGAAAGGCTGTAGGATCAGAGAATACCGGAATTGGAGGTCAGGGTGGACAGGCTGCAGTAGCAGGGACCACAGGATCAACAGTTCATGGTGAAGAGGCTGCAGGAGAAGAGAATACAGGAACAGGAGGTCAGGGCGGACAGGCTTCAGAAGCAGAGAATACAGGGTCAGGAGGTCAGGGTGAAAAGGCTGCAAGAGCAGAGAACACAGTAGCAGGAGGTCAGGGTGGACAGGCTGCAGTAGCAGTTACCACAGGAGCAAGAGGTCAGGGTGAACAGGCTGCAGGAGCAGAGAACACAGGAGCAGGAGGTCAGGGTGAATAGGCTGCAGGAGCAGAGAACAGAGGAGCAAGAGGTCAGGGTGGAAAGGCTGCAGGAGCAGAGACCACAGGAGAAAGTGGTCAGGGTGGAAAGGCTGCAGGATCAGAGAATACCGGAACAGGAGGTCAGGGTGGACCGGCTTCAGAAGAAGAGACCACAGGAGCAGGAGCTCAGGGTGGACAGGCTTCAAAAGCAGAGAACACAAGAGCAGGAGGTCAGGATGGACAGGCTGCAGGAGCAGAAACCAAAGGAGCAGGAGCTCAGGGTGGAAAGGATGCAGGAGCAGAGATCCCAGGAGCAGGAAGTCAGGTTGGAAAGGCTTCCAAAGCAGAGACCACATGAGCAGGGGGTCAAGGTGTAAAGGCTGCAAGAGCATAGATCACAGGATCAAGAGATCATGGTGAACAGGCTGCAGGATCAGAGGCAGGAAGTCAGGGTGGACAGGCTTCAAAAGCAAAGACCACAGGAGCAGGAGGTCAGGGTGGACAGGATGCAGGAGCAGAGACCACAGGAGCAGGAGGTCAGGGTGGACAGGCTGCAGGAACAGAGACCACAGGAGAAAGTGGTCAGGGTGAAAAGGCTGCAGGATCAGAGAATACCGGAATAAGAGATCAGGGTGGACAGGCTTCTGAAGAAGAGACCACAGGAGCAGGAGGTCAGAGTGGTCTGGCTGCAGGAGCAGTGAACAGAGGAGCAGGAGGTCAGGATGGACAGACTGCAGAAATAGAGATCACATGCGCAGGAGGTCTGGGTGAAAAGGCTGCAGGAGTAAAAAACAATTTAGCAGGAGATCAGGATGAACAGACTGGAGGTCAGTGTGGACAGGCTGCAGGAGCAAAGACCGAAGGAGGCCAGGATGAACAGTCTGCAGGAGCAGAGAACACAGGAGCAGGAGGTCAGTGTGAACAGGCTGCAGTAGAAGAGACAACAGGAGCAGGACGTTAGGGTGGACAGGCTGCAAGAGCAGGGAACACATGAGCAGGGAGTCATGGAGGACAGGGTGCAGTAGCAGAGACCACATGAGCAGGAGGTCAGGGTGGACAGGCTTCAAAAGCAGAGACCACAGGAGCAGGAGGTCAGGGTGGACAGGCTGCAGGAGCAGAGACCACAGGAGAAAGGGGTCATGGTGAAGAGGTTGCAGGAGAAGAGAATTCAGGAACAGGAGGTCAGGGCGGACAGGCTTCAGAAGCAGAGAATACAGGGTCAAGAGGTCAGGGTGGAAAGGCTGTAGGATCAGAGAATACCGGAATTGGAGGTCAGGGTGGACAGGCTGCAGTAGCAGGGACCACAGGATCAACAGTTCATGGTGAAGAGGCTGCAGGAGAAGAGAATACAGGAACAGGAGGTCAGGGCGGACAGGCTTCAGAAGCAGAGAATACAGGGTCAGGAGGTCAGGGTGAAAAGGCTGCAAGAGCAGAGAACACAGGAGCAGGAGGTCAGGGTGGACAGGCTGCAGTAGCAGTTACCACAGGAGCAAGAGGTCAGGGTGAACAGGCTGCAGGAGCAGAGAACACAGGAGCAGGAGGTCAGGGTGAATAGGCTGCAGGAGCAGAGAACAGAGGAGCAAGAGGTCAGGGTGGAAAGGCTGCAGGAGCAGAGACCACAGGAGAAAGTGGTCAGGGTGGAAAGGCTGCAGGATCAGAGAATACCGGAACAGGAGGTCAGGGTGGACCGGCTTCAGAAGAAGAGACCACAGGAGCAGGAGCTCAGGGTGGACAGGCTTCAAAAGCAGAGAACACAAGAGCAGGAGGTCAGGATGGACAGGCTGCAGGAGCAGAAACCAAAGGAGCAGGAGCTCAGGGTGGAAAGGATGCAGGAGCAGAGATCCCAGGAGCAGGAAGTCAGGTTGGAAAGGCTTCCAAAGCAGAGACCACATGAGCAGGGGGTCAGGGTTAAAAAGCTGCAGGAGCAGAGAACACAGGAGCAGGAGGTCAGAATGGACAGTCTGCAGGAGCAGAAACCACAGGAGCAGGAGGTCAAGGTGTAAAGGCTGCAGGAGCAGAGATCACAGGATCAAGAGATCATGGTGAACAGGCTGCAGGATCAGAGGCAGGAAGTCAGGGTGGACAGGCTTCAAAAGCAAAGACCACAGGAGCAGGAGGTCAGGGTGGACAGGATGCAGGAGCAGAGACCACAGGAGCAGGAGGTCAGGGTGGACAGGCTGCAGGAACAGAGACCACAGGAGAAAGTGGTCAGGGTGAAAAGGCTGCAGGATCAGAGAATACCGGAATAAGAGATCAGGGTGGACAGGCTTCCGAAGAAGAGACCACAGGAGCAGGAGGTCAGAGTGGTCTGGCTGCAGGAGCAGTGAACAGAGGAGCAGGAGGTCAGTGTGAACAGGCTGCAGTAGAAGAGACAACAGGAGCAGGACGTTAGGGTGGACAGGCTGCAAGAACAGGGAACACATGAGCAGGGAGTCATGGAGGACAGGGTGCAGTAGCAGAGACCACATGAGCAGGAGGTCAGGGTGGACAGGCTGCAGATGCAGAGACTACAGGAGAAGGAGGTCAGTGTGGAAAGGCTGCTGGAGCAAAGACCGAAGGAGTCCAGGGTGAACAGTCTGCAGGAGCAGAGAACACAGGAGCAGGAGGTCAGAGTGGACAGGCTGCACGAGCTTAGACTGCAGGAGGTTAGGGTAAACAGGCTGCAGGAGCAGGATGTCAGGGTGGACAGGCTGCCGGGGCAGAGACCACAGGAGCAGGAGTTCTGGGTGGACAGGCTGTAAGAGTTAAAGGTCCAAGACAGAGGTACAGAAATAAGAAAGGCAAAAGCAAGGCAAGACTGTGCAGGTGACTGATAAATGGAGAATCCAAATATCAAGCGTAGGTCAAAATACCAGAAAATCAGAGTACAGAAAATTGCGGTGTCTCGATGCAGAGAGGCTCAGTCTGACTATTTATGTGCTCCATGATTAGGAGGTGATTAGCTGCTAAGCAACAGCACCAAGTCCAAGAAACACTGAATTGAGTGTGAACTGACTCTTTAGCCTAGAGGTTCCCTTGTGGCAAACTATGGCATCCATTCAATTGCAACAGTTACAGAATGATTCAATTGAACCAGCCCCCGCAGCTACATGTCCGAAAGCCTAATCCGTAAACCATGCACCCGTAAGTAGCATTTCATAGCCTGATCATGATTAGCAAGGCCTTAACTACCAATTTAGAAACAGACAATAGGGAATGAGACCGTCATCATGACGTAAGTAAAACATGGAGGTTAAACCACAATCAATTAGCTGTTAGAAGTCCGATATGCGATCAGACTCACCATCCAACCATGTACAAAATAATAAAAATTCATGACGATACTGTTCCAGTCCATGTGGGTGGCCTGATATGTATTAACTCCTTGATAAACCGAGAAACTGAGATTGATATAATATGGAAATAAAACATAAAATAATTCATTTTTCTATTATAGATTTGTGAGCTTGAGACTGTTGTGTAATTAATTATAATGTCTTTCATCGCTTTCCCCGTCTTCTAAAGTGCAGTATTGATTTTTTTATTTGCTTTTACAGTGCTACGAACTGGTGTTTAACCCCCTTGGGAGTCCTATCTGGTACTCGTAGGATTTCCTTCTATATTTGCCATTTACAGGTGTGAAAACAATTGCGGGCTTGAGGAATTGTAGCAATTGAATAGTGATTTGCGATTGTAACATTTACAGGCTTGAAATGGGTCGGAGTTACAATTTTGACAACCGCAGGGATTTTGTGCTTCCAACCCTCAAATTGATAGCGGGTAGCTAGAAGACACCAATTGAATTGCAAATTATTTTACGGGCTCTTGTAACTACAATTTGCTCAATTGCATGGAGACCTATGTAAAGTCTATTGGAAATCTCACAAGAGCTATGCTCTGCCCCACCTTGCCTTTGGAGACTGCCCTGGCAGGAAGGTAAAAGGTATAATTACGACTACTGGGGAAAACTTAGGAATTTACCAAAATATGTACCATTGTTAAACTGTTTAGCTGCTTACATGTTGGCAGAGGTTCCCTAGTTATTTAATACATCTTGTCCAGCTTTGTATCTATGAGGACATTAACATCATAAGCTTGTGATACTGACATTTTTGGGACTTGAGAGAGTTTTTGAAAGAAGACATCCTGATGGAAATCAATAAACAAGTACCAATGTCACTTTTTGATCTTAAAGGTTTCTAAGTCAACTTCATGACTAATTTCTATGTTTTTGATTGACCAAAGTTTTTTTCTAGAGTAAACGGGATTGATAAGGATGCATCTACTGTATTGCATTTCCATTTTTTGGAATGCATTTCTTGTAGTGTCAACAACATACCCCAAGTTTCTTGTTGTCGAGTCATATTTTTGGAGGTTCATTCGTTTCTTTAATATTATGAGTTATATTCTTAACACTCATTGTTACCAAATGAGTCCTAGATAACTATATAAACAAATGTACAATCACCAAAATAGATCATGTAATGAACAATTTAAACAAAATACAAATCCCAATATCTGTCACAAACACAATTGTACAGTGTGTTAAACAACCATGGCACTAGCAACTGTGTAAGCCATAGACAGAAAACATATATATATATATTTTAAAACTGAATATTTGAAGAATTAATCCATTTTGATTTTGTTAAATCACTTCCTTAGTTGGATCATGAGTGTGTGTTTATTTTACATATCAGTGGAGGAAAAGGTAAATGATTAGGGAAAAGGGATGTCAGAGAGCTAGATAACTGGATCAGACTGAAATGGACACCATACCCTTTCCCCATTAGCCAGAAGTAGGAAATTTGCATCAATAGATGCCACAAAAGCTTTCCAGAAATGTATACATCTCTCTCACATATACAATTCTCGGCCATTACAGCGACCTGTAATCCTCTGCAATACCCCCACCACCACCACTGTTGCCTCCCTCAGACCCCCATGGGCCCCTGAGCTCCCCTGTGGCCTCCCTCCAGCCCCTGTGACCCCCTGCAACCCTCTGCAGCCCATGTGGCCCTCCTCAGTCCCCTGTTCCCCCTACTGCCCCCTGTTTCCTAACCCAGCCCCCTCCTTCATTCTGATAATATAGAAGTCACCACTGACAGCTGTATACAGGAGATTTGAATAGCAGAGGAAAGATCTGGACATCCTTGACTGCAACTTTTTTGCTTTTACATTTGCTTACATGTGTACAATGGGTTAGAGTTGCTATTGGAATGGCTGAGTTATCAGTTAGTAAAGTATTAGAGATAAGTTCTGAACAACAACTGAATAGACAGGATGTGTACAGATCACTGATGTAAGCCCTTAGCTCTAGCTCTAATTAAGAAGGAAATGCTGGCTTCACACAATGGCTTCTGTTATCTGTTACAGTTATGTAATTGCAGAATAGATGTGAATTGGCCTGAACAAAAATCTATATTATTATACACAATCCTTCTCAATAGTGTGGTACAGTAATTATTACTTTCTCAGTAATGATCACGTAAAGGAAAATTAATGTTATTCTGTGCAGGTGTACACTATATTTATGGTATAAAATGTAGAATGGAATACCTATCAACCAGGTGAAAGGAATCAGAATGGGTCCTATGTGACTCATGTGTAGGGAGCAAGGTGGAACAACTCACAGCACCTCAGGTGGATAAGATTAAACTATTTTTTATTGACGTTACTTTGTTTTGTTTGTTTATACATACACTTCTTAAATTAATAAGTAGAAGTATTAGACTAGTTGAGTGATTTTGAGATCCGGTAGACTGTAAGCATTTGCGGTCTTGGAACAAATTCCGAGTTCTGGGCATGAAAAAATGGTGATGGTTAAACTCATAAGTTACAGAAGCCTTTGATCTGTCACTTTCACAAGACTAAAATCACAATTGCTCAGCTTTTGTGAACTATATGCTTGGTAATTTTATTTCTGTACTAATTTTATTGCAATGGAAAGTGTGTGTGTATCAAATGGTGTTATTAACTATTCATTTATTAAAGCTTATTGTGGTCCACATCAAAAATGAAAGGGACAAGAAAGGCCCCACTTTCCTGTTATGCATATGAATATTTGCATAATTTTGGTAATGATTTTAATACTCCAAAGTGTTTTTTTTTTCATTAAGATTTAGAGATCTGAAATCTCACCATTTTCACTTTTATCCTGGAACAAAGATATAGTATTGTGTTTTTGCAGGCTTGGTCCACCGTCTTCCAGGCTCAGTAAAGGGGAGTAGGCTATTCACCATCATTGCCGGATTACCCATTTGGCAAACTAGGCAGTTGCCTAGGGGCACTTCCCTGTGAGGGGTGCTTGTTTTTTGGGGCTTAAAATCCCCTTTAAAAAAAATTTGGGCTTTAAAAACAAAATTCTGCATTTCACAGACCGCCTTGAACTACAGGATAGAGAGCTCAGTGTTCCTTTCCTCTACCTATGCATTTCCTGCTGTAGTGTAGAGGAAGGAACTGCACCAGAGCAGCATAAGTAAGTCTATACAGTATAATGTTTTTCCACTAAACTTTTTTTGTAAGGAAATATTGGTAGAAAGCAGGTATTCTGTGTGAAAGGCTGTTTATATTGTATGATTACAGGTATTCCTGGGTGAATATTTATTTATATATGTATATTACAATAATAGGAAGACCCTGACTGTACATTTATATATTTTTATGATAATTATTGGTGACCCTTGCTGAATATATGTACATTTGTTTAATTATAGTTTCTGGTTAATATATATGTGTTTATATTATAATTATGATTGACCCTGGGTGAATATATGTAAAAGTATATGATTTTAGGGAGCCCTGGCTGAATATATATTTTGAAAATAAAAATATGGGACCCTGGAGGAATTATGATTATAGATGATCCTGATTAAATATGTATGTGTTTATAATTAAAGGTGAACATGGCTGAATATGTATACATTCATATAATAATTGACCATTAAGGTTGAATATTTATATGATAACTAGCGACTTGCCCGTCAAAAATGATGGGGCAATAAAATGTGAAGCCATGGCAATGCTGTTTGCCACAAAATGTAAAGCTTTTTCTACTCTGAGGGCCTTCGGCGCTCATTGCAAAACTCGAGCTAAGAGTCTTTGGTGATCATTCCTAGGCTCTCCTCTCGTGTATTTTTGCTCCTCTGAGCACATTTGGTGCTCATTGCGGGCCTCTTCCCTCGTGTCCTTCCAGTTTTGTGCATTGTAACGCACATGTTTGTCGATCATCACAAAGACAGATATATATATATATTTTTTTTTTTTTATAATAATTAATTAAGTAGTTACTTAATAAATTAATGTACTTACCTATTTCTAATTAATATATCCATCAATAGCCTGAAGAGCTAACAATCTATTTTTATTTTTCTGCAGCATACAATATACAGTTGGACTGTTGCTGCCCTGAGGAGAAAGTGTCATCAATGTGCCAATTGTGCAGTAAACCGTTGGTTTAGTGGTGTAATGTTATTAGTTGCAAGTTAGTGTTGTAAAAAGGCTGATACGCGGCTCGCAAGCATGTTCCATCCTTTGTAATAGCGTATTTTCTACATTGAACGTCTTTGGGTAAAAGTTATATGTGGCTGGCTGTGTTTTTGTTCAGGTCGAGTAGTCTTGTTTTTATTTTATTCAGCCGCCATTTTTTTTTTCGATTAGCCGATCTTTGAGTGCCTAAACTCTGCGAATTCGGCTTAAATTTGCATGCAACCTCACTCCCAGATGTCCTGGCTGTCCCCCCGTGCTGTGTGTGATGTTTTTATTTTGCATATTATTTTGATTCTTTTGTTTTTTTGGTGTTTTTCGATTTGCGCGGTTCGGCCGTTAACTTCGGATTTTTTTGACCTTGTAATTTTTTCTAAGTTCTGCCTTCCTCACCAGCTTGCAGCCTAAGGCGATCCCTCGTTTCCTTGGCATCTAAGTCCCGCGTCTTTCAATGCTTCAATTGCTCGCCTCGCTACGCAAAGCTCGTAGGCAATGAGCGCCTTTGGCGCTCATCGCCTAAGTCATGCACAACTGCTCGCCTCGCTACAGCGCAAAGCGTGACGACGTTTTGCAGTTTGACAATTATAATATGTGATGGCCCCTGGCTTATGTCCTGTATATGTCTATAGGAGACTTTGGATGAATATGTGTTTGTTTGAGGCACTGAATAAATATGTATATACAGTATTACTATGATGATTCCAGGTGACCCTCTGTGAATATTTATACATTAATATGATTATAGGAGACCCTGACTGAATATATGTACATATATAGTATTAGAATGGAATATGTAAATATGTATTGCACAGGACCATGGCTGAATATGTGTATACTTATTTCAATGTAGGGGACCCTAGCTGATTATGTATATATCTATTTGTGTTATAATTATAGTGGGCCCTAGTGAATGCTGATATAATATTAAGAGGCCCTGGTCTAATATGTTTAGATTATATGAGTAAAAGTAATCCTAACTGAATATGAAGACATTTATATGTAGGGAACCCAGCGGCGGCTGGTGACATGTTAAACAGGGAGGGCGGTAGACTTTAGAATGTTATATATATACTAGCAATTTGCCCTTCAAAAAATGACGGCAATAACATTTTAAGCCAGGCAATGCTGTTTGCCACACAATGCGAGGCTATGACCCCTCTGAGCACCTTTGTGCTCATTGCTAGCCCTGCGCTGATTGCCTTTGGTGCTCATTGCGAACCTCTCCCCCCAAGTATTTTGCAGGCCTTGCGATGAGCGCCAAAGTCTTCGACGCTCATTGCTGTTTTTGGCAAGCCGCAACTTTCCTGCTTTGCAATGAGCACCTTTGGCGCTCATGGCAAGCCTCTCCCCCCGTGTAGTTTAGGGGCCTCGCAATGAGTGATACTGACTTGGGTTAAGTGTTACTGGCTTGGGTTAAAAGTTACTTGCTTGGTTTAAGTGTTACTGGCTTGGAGCTCTTTTTTAATGCCTTCGGCCTCCATCAAATGCATTTAATAAACAAGTTATTGCTCGCTATGTGTATGAGTAGCTATGTTCTTAAATTGGCTGTTAATGGGGAATGTCTGTGATTTGCTCACACAGCAAGAGAGCGATATACATGCACAGAAAAGGGAAAAATGGGTGCGTGCATACCTTGCAGACTCACTCGCAGGCGCTCCTCCACTTTACTGCCCAGGGGCTACAAAAAGGTTGATCTGGGCCTGTCCACCATACAAAAAATATTCCATGGAAACATAAGATGGTTGGCTAAAAAAAAATTCAGAATGTTTGGATGACAAAAGATTCTGATTAGCTGAGCAAAATATAACTACCCCGACAACCTTTTACATAAAAAGGGAGGTTATAGGCCTTCAGATACTTGTTTTGCATGCAACATGGGTCAAAAACACTTTTTGTACTTTAGCTTGTAAGATCAAAGACAGGGCCCTCTAATCTTTTATGTGTTATTTAGTTTTTTCAGGACCCCCTGTACAGATCTATGTAATATGCTAGTGTATTACAAATAAATAATGGAAATAATACATTCATGACAAAATTGTTTTGATTTTACATACCCATGACAGCAAAGTTGTACATCATGAATAATTTCTTTCAACAGGATTGCTCAGATAAGGAAAAGTACAAAAATGTCACACTTTAAAATACTCCTTTGCATTCTCGATAATAACAAATATTGGAAATGGGTGAAAAATATTTAAAGTTTTCATTCAAAATTCAATTCAGATCATAGTTTTGATCCTAGTAGGATGAGGGTCAGTAGTTTCATATAAGGAAATATATTTTCCTAACAGTCTTCCCTAGAATAACTTCCCATATTTCTAATGCCAATATAACACAAGGATATTGAAATCTCTCTTATTGCATATCCTGTCCTTATTACAAGAGAAACATTAAATGGCCACTGTAATGATCCAGCTTTCATGGCATTTAAGTGGTAAAGATTGACAAAATGATATACACACACCAACTGGAGAAGCCATTTCATAGAAGCACTGAAAAGCTGCACACCAACTGGTGGTATTGACAGACTAAGGAGGATGCCATCATTACAGCCATTATTATCAACAGATGTGGTCTTGTTTTTCAATCTCCTACAAGTCCAAGCAATGACTTCAACTGGGTATAGACCATAAAAAGAGACCAAACATCCAGAGGATACCTTAGTAGTGCAGTATTGTAAATTGGTGACTTCCCTCTCTACCTTCACAATCCATGAGTCAGAGGAAACCATCAATTTCAGGGACATTTTCTCATAAAAGATCAATGTTTTAATTACAATAAACTGAAAAGTTGTTTATTCAGTTCTTGACTACTTAAAAGTCATGAAAGCTTCATTATTACAGTGGCCTTTTAATGTCGGCTTCACCTGACCAGGCCTTTTACCCATAAATATTCCTTTTTATGTCAAAGGATTGCACAGTGGGATTGATTTTAATTAGACACATATGTCTGAAATATATCTGCAACCTGCCTGCAAATATGGTACCACATGAAGTGTACAAAGGACATCTGTCACTAGAAATTTCATCCTTATCTGGAGGCCCCCAATGTGCATTGTTAATTTATATTATTCTCTCCATTTATATTTTATGTTCTGTGTGAATACCAATATAATGCATTGGAGGGTAGTATTGTGTATAGCTTTCTATATTGAATATAGTGCAGAATCTTAGCCTATTTCAGAAAACGAAACATACCAGTAAAACAGATTATGTTCTAATGCAGTGTTTCCAGATTTGATTAACAAAAGTAGCAAAATAACTTGATGCCTCACTTATATATCACTCAGGATTTTTGTGGACCATTTTTTTCCCCTAGCTATTTAACAAATGTAATACACAGTACTATACCAGAGAATAACCAGTGATAGATAATAAAATGTAGTGTCTCTGCTCTATCTATATATGCAGATTTATTTATTTTATTCGTTTTGTTTTATTACTTTCAGGTTGTAGCTCATGCACAACAAAGAAGTACCCCAAAAACTTATGTTCAAAGTTTTCCATGGTCGAACTACAATGTCGCAGGTTGTTGCCCTAATAAAATATAGAACTAGATTCCATAGAGACATGTGGTTTCCAATCCATTCAGTATAAAATTCACTTCTGTATTTTCTGGAAACATTTACAACATTCACATAATTTATAATTGCATTTATATCTGTTTTACTGAACATTATGTATATCTATAGTGCATACTACTATATGGTCTGTCTATATATGTATAATGTGTACATATATAGAGTGTATCTGTCTATCTACTCTGTTTCCATATATTTACAGTGTGTTCTATATATCCATAGTGTGCACCCCTATATTGTGGCTGTATGTAAATAGTGCATCTATCTGCAGTGTTTAATACATCTATAGTGAGTTCTATATATCTACCCTATGTATTTGTATATATTTAGAGTGTACGTGTCAGTCTTTCAACAGTGTATATAATTTAGATAGATTAATGAGTGGCTAAAAAGTAGCGCAGAAATGAGAGTTTGGGGGTTTTAGAGCACTGAACTAACTTCTGACTTGGGTACAATCTCTATACAGGGGAAGGATGTGGGAATTTTTCATCATGATAAGTAACCCAAATACAGTAGAAAATACTTCAAGTCTGCATAGACATAGCAACATTAAGTATATGTTTGCTAATGCGAGAAGCCTACCAGTGAAAATGGGTGAGCAAGAATTATTAATAGCTAATGAGAACTGAAATGTGATAGGCATAACTGAAACATGGTACGAAGATTCTAATAACTGGACTTTGTATGCTTATAGCCTATTTAAGAACGATAGGTTCAGTGATAGATAAGGAGGAACTATTTGTCTGTATATTAACCCTGATTTAAAGTCTATAGCCAGAGAAGATATTTATGATGGAACTAGTGATAATGTTGAAACCTTGGAGGTTGAATTAAATAGCGGAGAAAGAACAGACAAGAGGTCTTCCTTTGTTGTTAGAAGAAGTTCCACCTTAAAGTGACCCAAAATCACTGGCATAACCACTTCACAGAATCAGTACACCGTGCCCAACCAGGGTTTCATGTGATTGGGTCTGTTTAAAGAAATAAATACAGACCCTTATGGGACAATAATTATCCCCATTAGTCCAACAGGGGTCTATATAGACCTCTATAGGACATTATTAACGCCTAGAATAACACTATAGGTGCCCTGAGGGTCCTCCAGGACACTCATGACACCAAGTCTAAACACTACACTATTATCCCCCATTCTACCCTATTAACCTCCCCTCTACACTATTAACCCCCCTCTACCCTATTAACCCCTACTCTACCTACCTAAAAACCTAATAAAATCCCTGTTACTCCACTAATTACACACAAAAAAATCCTAAATTACTGGGGGAGGGGGGGTGGGGGGACAGAAACTCCCCTCCCCTGCATTACACAAAATAAAAAACATAATTAATTGAAAAAAAAAAAAAACTAGAATTACACAAAATAAGAAAGACATTAAATCAAATCAAAAAGACTACATTACAGTTTAATAAAAACATACATTACATACACTAAAAGGCCTCTAATTACACCTAAAACAACCCCCTTTCCTAAACCTACAATAGGGTAAATAAGCCCACTTACCTTGCCCAAATGCAACAACGGTTTTCTGGCCTTCATGCCTAGCATACGGGGCTCATCCATCATTGCCGCAGGTCCGGCTTCCGGCACCCCTAGGATAAAAAGAAACATTAGAAATATCATCTGGGTATATTTACAATTTGGCCAACAAGTTTATAACAATTTTTTCTTTAATGAAATGGTAACAACGGCGATATTTTTTTTTTTTACTTTTTTTTTATTGACACATATGCAGTCTTCATTAACATATTATATCCGACTCGCAGGTCCAATACAAACTTGTATAAACAGGTTTCTTAACACAGTATTCTAGACATCATTTTCAGTTTTTTTGTCTATGTTGTTTGTCTCAGCTTATCTTTTGTACTTTCTGCTCTATGTGTCCACCTTAACTATTTTCCATTTTCTTAACTTTGCAGGAAACATCTGCAAACTAGACCTTCCCTTTTAGATTAGGTCTGATAGGGTCTTGTAAGTTAGCTAGCTTGTTGTCTACCGATTTTAATTCCCCTTATGCACTCGGTATATGGGAAATATAACAACTAAGAAATAAAAAACAATACAAAAGAGAACTTTGAACTTATTACCTGTATCCTTCCTGTATCCTCCTCCCTCCTTCCTTCATCCTCAGTCCGCGCGGTCCACCAGCAGATATCGACACCCGAGGCACACGTTACTTGGCAAGGAGCACCCATCCTTTCTTTGTTACTACTCCCCTTTGAAGTGTGCCTATCCCTATTTCTGCTTTTAAATTGATATAGCTTTGTCCGATTCCATCCATCAGTCCCAAATTTGACTGAACTTAGGGAGGGAGTTATTTATTGAGTGCGTCATTCTTTCATATATCATAATGTGGTTTAGTTTTTTTTATAACTTCATGGGGGTCTAAGTGAGGCTTTCTCCAGTTCTTTGCTATGTGGCTTTTAGCTGCCAGCATGACCATTTGTATGATCCATTTGTTATGGTTCTTGCTAACATTTAGTACCGGCATTCCTAGTAAACATGTCTCCCTAGATGGGTGTATTTCCCTGTCTAGTACCTCAGAGATCATTTCAGTAACCCTTAGCCACAAAGTTTGCACTTTAGGGCAGTTCCACCATATATGGTCAAAGGTTCCTCTATCTGAGCAGTTCCTAAAGCATTCAGGGGGGGCATGTGGGTTTATCTTATTAAGCCTGTCAGGAGTTATGTATACCCTGTGTAATACTTTAGTTGCCGTTTTCAAGGTAGCTAAAGAAGAGGGATCCCTTAGTCAGTTCTCTATGAATTTTTCCCCATCTCTGCGTGTCCCAGGTTATTCCCAGTTCCTGTTCCCATTGCAGGACGTGTTATTCCTCATGCTAGGGGGGTTTGCCTGCATAACTTGGAGAACCAGGTGTCTTGTGGGGGTCCCCACTTTTTGACTAGTTCTCGGACTCTATGGCATATTTTGTTATAATTAAATATCTCTTTGTCCGGCAAGTTATGCTTACTTATAAATTGTTCAGAGGTTAGAAGATTGCCGTCACAGTACCAGGACCCAAGCAAGTCCAGTTTCCGAGATAGCCACCATGCTTTTGAGTCTCCTCCTAGCTCCCCCTCTATCTGGGACCCTGTGAAGACGGACGTTTGGTAAGAGAGGACATGTGCCAACTGACGCCTGGAGTTCGCCTCCCTCCACACCTGCAAGGATACCCTTATCATTGGGTTATGAAACCCTGATTTTGATACCATGGGAAGTGTCGGGGACCAAAAGATATTATCCCATTTGTAGGGGTTCATTTGGTAATTCTCAATAAATACCCATATTGGTTGGTGTTCTCTGGAATGGGCTTGCGGTATAAAGGAAAGCTGGGCTGCCCTGAAGTAAAGTATCAAATTTGGACAAGCCAACCCCACTGCTTCCCTTTCTCTATACATTAAGGACTTGCGGATTGTCGGGCGTTTATGTTGCCAAATAAATCTAAATACCGCCTTTTGGAATCCATCCAGATCTCCTTTATGTATCTGAATTGGGAGTGTTCTAAATAGATATAGTATTTTGGGTAAACTTATGAACAGGGTATATTTACAGTTTGGCCAACAAGTTTATTGAATTCATAATTAGATAATGACAACAACGAAAAATAAAAAAGGAAGATTAAAAACACTCTAAAAACAATGGAAAAAGAGACGTCTCCTCTGAGAGATAGTGATAGATTTCACTTTAGACAAATATATAGAGACTAGAATAATCTCTAGAATATTTGAGGAGAAATATAATGTTCCACTACAGGTAACTCTGTAACAATATATCACACAGTCTATTTTATATAGTTTACCCAGAAGGGCATTTGGTAGAGACTTGCTTTAGTGAAAAAATATATTGGGGTTAGTATGGTAGATGGAAGCAAGTACTGCTATTGATGGAAAAAAGAAGCCAGGTAATCGTGATATCTCTATATGAGAGCTATATTGTTCTTTGGTATGTGTCCTATGTATGATTCTTGGGATTGTAACATGCCAATCCTAATTCGTTATAATTGCTTACACCCACATAATGGTCTGTTACAAGTATTTGGCTGTATTGATATCTTCATAAGAGGGAAAGACTCTTGTTGTGGGCTGATATAATCTTTTTAGTTCCCCATTATAGGATAAACGTATCTCATAGTATCTAATATTGGCTTCTTTGGCATCAAGTGGCCTATGTATTCGTCCTGGATACTTCTAAGTGCACCATACTAAATTTTAAACAAGTTACCTAACTAGTGCCATGTTTCTTAATAGAGACGCTAATGCTGCATGGCTTCACTTCCTAGTATAGCGTGGACAGCGTCGTGCGTGATGACGCACGTATGCGTGTAAACGCCTATGCCTGACGCGTTTCAACGTGCTGTGACGTCTTTTTCAAAGGGGGAGGCGATAGTGTCGTCGCTGATCTTATATAGTAGCTTGGTTGCCTTGGAAACCAATACTGGAATCGTGGTTGTGTAGAGGCCATGTTTTAATAGAGAGACAGGCCTCCTATAAATATGTGTTTGATATACATCGAATTTATATGAACCAAGTGATATAAACGGTTCAGTCTGAGTCAATAATTGAATAGTACAAGGATTTGGGAATACAATGTCATATGATATTTAAAGGAGAAGACATAGTGATAATAATTCTGATCATACATATTATATAGTATAAAGGGAAAACCTTATGTTATGAGTTATTTGAAGTAGAGGATCAGAGTGCTACAAGGAATAGCATAGTAATTTTCTCTGTGACTCTATCAGTATCCCATAAATTTCTATACAAAATGAGATAAATTGGCTGGATCTGAAGTCCAATATTTTAGAGATATATCTATTAAGATAGTGTGCAACTTGTAGAATATATAAGTGGGTAAATATATAAATAAGCCTGCTATTGGCAGGTAATAGTGAATAGAATTGATATATATTATTGTTGACCCACAATCGTGGAACCGACTCACTACATTATTGTGGTTGCTGAATGACTGATAGTGAAAAACAAAAATAAAAAAAAAGTGATGGTAGGGTGTACTGTAAGTTCAAAAGGGATATATTTGTAATAAGAATATACAAATATTGGTGAGGAAATAAGTAATTGGTGATAAGTGATATATGTAAATCAGTGCCTTGATGTGCTATATAAAATATATGCACAAGAAATGAATATGGCCATCAGCCATCAAATACAAGTGATACATGTGTCACTGGGCATATAGCCATTATAATTGTGAAAAAAAGTCCTAACAAAAATATCTATAACTCTTATCTAAGTATCCTCTATGTGCATATAATAAGAAAGCAAAGATAGTGTTGAGAAAGTGAGTGAGTGGGTCTTAAAATTCTATTCATAGAAGAGAGGCAAGGTAGTAGACTTGGGACTACCACTGTTTAAGCTAGTATAACTAATGTGAAATCCCTTAGGTATAAGTGATGAGAATAGGGATAAAAGATCTATATTGCCCAATATTTTATCAGATAAATGGAGTAAATGAAAAACCTTCATTTAATCCCCTAGGTGTTTGGGCCCTCAGTTTATAGATCCATCTTGCCTCACATTGTAAAAGTTTCCTTTCAAGGTCTCCTTTTCTAGGGCCTGATTCCACATTGTCAACCACACAGAAACGAAGAACATTACTGTCATTGTTATGATAGTATTTAATATGGCGTGCAATAGGTGTGTCATAGGAGTTGTTGATTGCATATATGTGTTCTCCTATTCTACGGCGCAGCTGTCTACGGGTTTTGCCTACGTAGATTTTATTACAGAGGCATGTTGCCACATATACAACCCCTGTAGATAGACAGTTGTAGAATTTGTCAATCTCGAATATCTCCTTAGTAATTGGATGCTCATATCTTTTAATGGGTTTTATATATTTACAAAAGCTGCATCGCCCACACCTAAAACATCCTTTAGGAGGTTGTAGCCATGTTTTACGTGGGTTATTTTCTTTGAAATGGCTATGTACTAGCATATCCCTGAGGTTAGTGCCTCTACGATAAGTAATGGGAATTCTGGTTGGTAAAATGTCTTTAAGGTCTTCATCACTTAGTAACAGATGCCAATGTTTACTTAGGATATTTCTGATAGTATCAGAATCATATCCATAAGTCATAATACACCTTGGTGTGTTTTCTCCTTTTCTATCTCTTGGCAGTTTCTGTTTTGATTCTATGGGAATGATATTAGTGGTTGTATCTGTCCTTTGGGTCTTGTTCGTTGTATGAACATTGAGCAAATCTGCTCTGTTACAGCTTAGGGCATGTTGGTAGGCCAATTTTAAACATTTTTTAGGATAACCTCTTTCCTTAAATCGTAGTCTTAGTTTTTGAGCTTCAATTTGGAACTCATCCTACGCAAGTACTGTCCTTTGGGGATACCTCTTTTGATGGGTTCATAATGTTGACTATCCCAGTGTAGTAAGGTTTTTGTCGCTGTATCTTTTCTATAAGTGGAGGTAGAGATGTTACCATCCTTATCCTTATAGACTTTTAAGTCAAGAACATTTACCTTCTCTTTGTTGATCTCATGGGTGAATTTTAAACCCAGAGTATTCTCATTTAGGGATAACATGAAGGTTTCAAATTCCTTTTTTGTACCTTCCCATACCACTAGGATATCGTCTATGTAGCGACGCCATAGCAGGATTTTATTAGTCCAGTTGGTCTGTGTTTCATTAAAAACACATTTTTCTTCCCACCACCCCAGGACAAGATTGGCATAACTTGGAGCACATGGTGTACCCATGGCTGTACCCTTACATTGATGAATGCATTGGTCATTGAACGTAAAATAGTTATGTTTGAGTACAAATTCAAGAAGGGTGAGGAGAAATTGATGAAATTCAGCAGATCTTGAATCTCTCATTTGTAAGAAATATTCAACTGCTTTTATTCCATAACTGTGATGGATACTACTGTATAGGGCTTCAACATCTATGCAAGCTAGCCAAGTATGTGTGGGTACATTCAGATCTTCTAGTTGGTTAAGGATGTCCATACTATCCCTAACATATGAGGGAAGGCTAATCACTGATCCCCTTAGGTGATGATCTAAAAATAGGCTACAGTTATGTGACAAGTTATCTGTGCCTGAGACTATTGGTCTACCTGGGATCGGTGTACTTTTTTTGTGTACCTTGGGTAGTGCATAGAAGGTAGATATTACTGGGAATTTTGGCAGTAAGAAGGTATAGGTGCTTTCATCTAAAATGCCATTGGTTTTAGCTTTGTCCAGAATATTCTTTAATATCTTTCTATATACTATTGTCGGGTTTTTGGATATGACTTCATAAGTAGTGCTGTCTTCAAGGATCCTATTGCACATTTCTTTATATTCTCTATTCCCCATGACTACTACATTGCCCCCTTTGTCTGCAGGTTTTATTTGAATTTCTTTGTTTGCTCTTAGTTCTTTTAATGTTTCATACTCTTCCTTAGAGAGGTTATATTTCCTAGTTATCATTCTCTGATCAATCTATTCAATGTCATTACACACTTGTTGTAAGAAGACCCATATATTAGCATATTCTTTCAATTGGGGTGTGAACGTGCTTTTGTTTTTCCATTTCTTTGGAGGCAGATTGTTAGTATTAGGTTCATTTTCTTCTAGTAAGGACATTAAGGCCTTCAATGCTTCTATATACACTTTGCCTACTCCTAAGTATAGGAACTCCCTCTGACTTTTGTTTAAATAGAATTTTTTAAGAGACAATTTTCTTGCAAACAAATTGACATCTTTGATATGTGTGAAGGAGTTGGTTATAGATGTGGGAACAAAAGTTAATCCTTTTGTAAGAATAGAGATATGGGTCTCATTGAGTGTGAATTCTGATAGATTAACAACTAGGTGACTCTTAGGATTAGTATCTCTTAAATTATTTGGGCTATATGCTACAAAAATATTCTAACATCAGACATAAGTTCATCAGAATGTGACAACTCAGACATGGAGGAAAGTGCTCCTAGAAGTTGGAATAGATCTAATACATCCTTTAATAGGGAGAGATATGATACTAGATCTAGATATTATGCTAGGACACCTATAAGGCCCTACAATGAGTCTTTTTTAGAAAGAGGCCAAGCTCCCCAAGGACATATAGATCATCCTATAAGAACCAGAAGGAACCAAAAATGGTAGCATATAGCCCAAATAATTTAAGAGATACTAATCCTAAGAGTCACCTAGTTGTTAATCTATCAGAATTCACACTCAATGAGACCCATATCTCTATTCTTACAAAAGGATTAACTTTTGTTCCCACATCTATAACCAACTCCTTCACACATATCAAAGATGTCAATTTGTTTGCAAGAAAATTGTCTCTTAAAAAATTCTATTTAAACAAAAGTCAGAGGGAGTTCCTACACTTAGGAGTAGGCAAAGTGGATATAGAAGCATTGAAGGCCTTAATGTCCTTACTAGAAGAAAATGAACCTAATACTAACAATCTGCCTCCAAAGAAATGGAAAAACAAAAGCACGTTCACACCCCAATTGAAAGAATATGCTAATATATGGGTCTTCTTACAACAAGTGTGTAATGACATTGAACAGATTGATCAGAGAATGATAACTAGGAAATATAACCTCTCTAAGGAAGAGTATGAAACATTAAAAGAACTAAGAGCAAACAAAGAAATTCAAATAAAACCTGCAGACAAAGGGGGCAATGTAGTAGTCATGGGGAATAGAGAATATAAAGAAATGTGCAATAGGATCCTTGAAGACAGCACTACTTATGAAGTCATATCCAAAAACCCGACAATAGAATATAGAAAGATATTAAAGAATATTCTGGACAAAGCTAAAACCAATGGCATTTTAGATGAAAGCACCTATACCTTCTTACTGCCAAAATTCCCAGTAATATCTACCTTCTATGCACTACCCAAGGTACACAAAAAAAGTACACCGATCCCAGGTAGACCAATAGTCTCAGGCACAGATAACTTGTCACATAACTGTAGCCTATTTTTAGACCATCACCTAAGGGGATCAGTGATTAGCCTTCCCTCATATGTTAGGGATAGTATGGACATCCTTAACCAACTAGAAGATCTGAATGTACCCACACATACTTGGCTAGCTTGCATAGATGTTGAAGCCCTATACAGTAGTATCCATCACAGTTATGGAATAAAAGCAGTTGAATATTTCTTACAAATGAGAGATTCAAGATCTGCTGAATTTCATCAATTTCTCCTCACCCTTCTTGAATTTGTACTCAAACATAATTATTTTATGTTTAATGACCAATGGATTCATCAATGTAAGGGTACAGCCATGGGTACACCATGTTTTTCAAGTTATGCAAATCTTGTCCTGGGGTGGTGGGAAGAAAAATGTGTTTTTAATGAAACACAGACCAACTGGACTAATAAAATCCTGCTATGGCGTCGCTACATAGACGATATCCTAGTGGTATGGGAAGGTACAAAAAAGGAATTTGAAACCTTCATGTTATCCCTAAATGAGAATACTCTGGGTTTAAAATTCACCAATGAGATCAACAAAGAGAAGGTAAATGTTCTTGACTTAAAAGTCTATAAGGATAAGGATGGTAACATCTCTACCTCCACTTATAGAAAAGATACAGCGACAAACACCTTACTACACTGGGATAGTCAACATTATGAACCCATCAAAAGAGGTATCCCCAAAGGACAGTACTTGCGTATCCGAAGAAACTGCAGTACAGAGGATGAGTTCCAAATTGAAGCTCAAAAACTAAGACTACGATTTGCTCAATGTTCATACAACGAACAAGACCCAAAGGACAGATACAACCACTAATATCATTCCCATAGAATCAAAACAGAAACTGCCAAGAGATAGAAAAGGAGAAAACACATCAAGGTGTATTATGACTTATGGATATGATTCTGATACTATCAGAAATATCCTAAGTAAACATTGGCATCTGTTACTAAGTGATGAAGACCTTAAAGACATTTTACCAACCAGAATTCCCATTACTTATCGTAGAGGCACTAACCTCAGGGATATGCTAGTACATAGCCATTTCAAAGAAAATAAGCCACGTCAAACATGGCTGCAACCTCCTAAAGGATGTTTTAGGTGTGGGCGATGCAGCTTTTGTAAATATATAAAACCCATTAAAAGATATGAGCATCCAATTACTAAGGAGATATTCGATATTGACAAATTCTACAACTGTCTATCTACAGGGGTTGTATATGTGGCAACATGCCTCTGTAATAAAATCTACGTAGGCAAAACCCGTAGACAGCTGCGCCGTAGAATAGGAGAACACATATATGCTATCAACAACTCCTATGACACACCAATTGCACGCCATATTAAATACTATCATAACAATGACAGTAATTTTCTTCGTTTCTGTGTGGTTGACAATGTGGAATCAGGCCCTAGAAAAGGAGACCTTGAAAGGAAACTTTTACAATGTGAGGCGAGATGGATCTATAAACTGAGGGCCCAAACACCTAGGGGATTAAATGAAGGTTTTTCATTTACTCCATTTATCTGATAAAATATTGGGCAATATAGATCTTTTATCCCTATTCTCATCACTTATACCTAAGGGATTTCACATTAGTTATACTAGCTTAAACAGTGGTAGTCCCAAGTCTACTACCTTGCCTCTCTTCTATGAATAGAATTTTAAGACCCACTCGCTCACTTTCTCAACACTATCTTTGCTTTCTTATTATATGCACATAGAGGATACTTAGATAAGAGTTATAGATATTTTTGTTAGGACTTTTTTTCACAATTATAATGGCTATATGCCCAGTGGCACATGTATCACTTGTATTTGATGGCTGATGGCCATATTCATTTCTTGTGCATATATTTTATATAGCACATCAAGGCACTGATTTACATATATCACTTATCACCAATAACTTATTTCCTCACCAATATTTGTATATTCTTATTACAAATATATCCCTTTTGTATTTACAGTGTTGTGGACGAAATTCATGAAAATGTATATTATGTCCAGGCTGCATTCCTTTCCTTACAATATATCATAAGATAAGGCACTAATTGCTTTTAATCTTTATTTCCTGAGAGTCCTAAGATGGCTACTGAGCTGTACCCTGGGTGTCATAAGATGGCTACTGAACTGTATCCTGGGAGTCCTAAGATGGCTACTGAATCATATCCGGGAGCTCCCAGATGACATTCATATCCGTGACCAAATAAGGATATGAGCCCCGCCACCTTCCAGAGCCAATCAGAAGCTTCACATAAACTGACCATAATGACATCAACATCCGAGACCAAATATGGAAGGACCCTTCCTACCTTGTCAACCAATCAATAACTCACTCACTGTCTAACAATGTGTCGTATGATTCTTATATCTGATCAACTTATATTATATAAGTTGCTATGTTGTATTTGGGGGGGTTCGCTCGCTGGTTGGTTCGTTGGGAAGAATACAAGAAGTTTTATACCAGAACTCTGTGTTGGTGTAAATTCTTGTCTCTGTGTGCACACATGGCCAACAGACGGATGATTTGGACAGGAACAGATATTACATAATGGGATTATTTTTATCCATCCAAAACAACAGTACACCCTACCATCACTTTTTTTTATTTTTGTTTTTCACTATCAGTCATTCAGCAACCACAATAATGTAGTGAGTTGGTTCCACGATTGTGGGTCAACAATAATATATATCAATTCTATTCACTATTACCTGCCAACAGCAGGCTAATTTATATATTTACCCACTTATATATTCTACAAGTTGCACACTATCTTAATAGATATATCTCTAAAATATTGGACTTCAGATCCAGCCAATTTATCTCATTTTGTATAGAAATTTATGGGATACTGATAGAGTCACAGAGAAAATTACTATGCTATTCCATGTAGCACTCTGATCCTCTACTTCAAATAACTCATAACATAAGGTTTTCCCTTTATACTATATAATATGTATGATCAGAATTATTATCACTATGTCTTCTCCTTTAAATATCATATGACATTGTATTCCCAAATCCTTGACTCAGACTGAACCGTTTATATCACTTGGTTCATATAAATTCGATGTATATCAAACACATATTTATAGGAGGCCTGTCTCTCTATTAAAACATGGCCTCTACACAACCACGATTCCAGTATTGGTTTCCAAGGCAACCAAGCTACTATATAAGATCAGCGACGACACTATCGCCTCCCCCTTTGAAAAAGACGTCACAGCACGTTGAAACGCGTCAGGCATAGGCGTTTACACGCATACGTGCGTCATCACGCACGACGCTGTCCACGCTATACTAGGGAGTGAAGCCATGCAGCATTAGCGTCTCTATTAAGAAACATGGCACTAGTTAGGTAACTCGTTTAAAATGTAGTATGGTGCACTTAGAAGTATCCAGGACGAATACATAGGCCACTTGATGCCAAAGAAGCCAATATTAGATACTATGAGATACGTTTATCCTATAATGGGGAACTAAAAAGATTATATCAGCCCACAACAAGAGTCTTTCCCTCTTATGAAGATATCAATACAGCCAAATACTTGTCACAGACCATTATGTGGGTGTAAGCAATTATAACGAATTAGAATTGGCATGTTACAATCCCAAGAATCATACATAGGACACATACCAAAGAACAAGTCTCCTATAGCTCTCATATAGAGATATCACGATTACCTGGCTTCTTTTTTCCATCAAAAGCAGTACTTGCTTCCATCTACCATACTAACCCCAATATATTTTTTCACTAAAGCAAGTCTGTACCAAATGCCCTTCTGGGTAAACTATATAAAATAGACTGTGTGATATATTGTTACAGAGTTACCTGTAGTGGAACATTATATTTCTCCTCAAATATTCTAGAGATTATTCTAGTCTCTATATATTTGTCTAAAGTGAAATTTATCACTACCTCTCAGAGGAGACGTCTCTTTTTCCATTGTTTTTAGAGTGTTTTTAATCTTCCTTTTTTTATTTTTCGTCGTTGTCATTATCTAATTATGAATTCAATAAACTTGTTGGCCAAACTGTAAATATACCCTGTTCATAAGTCTATTCAATTTAGTGGAAAAAAATACAAGGGAATTCACTCCCTAGGATTATTAGTATTTTGGGTAACATGAACAACGGCGATATTAAAACAAAGGAAATTTAAAAACAATCTAAAATCAATGAAAAGACAAGAATCTCCTCTGAGAGACTGTGGTATATTCACTTGTGAGAAATATATAGAGACATAAACTTTCTCTTACATATTAGAGGAGGATTATAGTGTTCCACTTATGTAACTCTATTCCCAAAAATCTCAAAGTCTATTATTCAAATATACATAATCCTTCCAACTGAAGATTTAGTACAGACTTTCTTTTGTGTGAGTTGTTGGAAGTAGTATGGTAAGTAAAAAAGAGGCACTATTTCAGATGTAGATAAGAAATCAAGCAAGTATAATTTATCTGTATAGGAGCTATAGGAGACTTAATCTTTGAAAAATCTCCTATCTATAATCTGTGGAATTGTAACCTCCAAAGCTTGAATTTTCTAGGACTTTCTCAAATCCACATTGGGTTCTGTATTTAGTACCCTCAATAATACTATTTTGTGTATGGAGGAATTCCTCCTATTATAGAGAGATATGTCCTTACTAATCCCTATTTTAGGGTAAAGGTATCCACTAGATTAGGCTTCGTATGTATAGTTACTAATACTTGCTTTTTCTTGTATCTGGTGGCCTATATATTGATATTAAATAGTATAGAAGAAACCATACTGAACTATAGTAGAGTTACCTAACTAGTGCCATGCTTCTTAATAAAGACGATAATGCTGCATGGCTTCACTTCCTAGTATAACGTGGACAGCGTCGTGCATAATGACGCACATATGCGTGTGAACGCCTCTGCCTGACGCGTTTCAACGTGCTATGACGTCTTTCTCAAAGGGGGAGGCAGTAAAGCCGTCGTTGGTCTTATATAGTAGCTTGGTTGCCTTAGAAACCAGTACTGGAATCGTGGTTGAATAGAGGCGATGTATAGTGAAGATACAAGCCTCATATAAATTTGTATATAATGTAAGCCGAGTAATATAAACGGCTTAATTTAGAGTAGCCATTGAATGGTACAGAGGTCTAAAAACAAAATATGGATGGAGGACATAGTTATAGCTCGGATCATATATTATGGTGCAGTATGTAGTACATAATCTATATTGTACTTAATTTGGGGTAGTTGATCTATGTTCTGGAATCAACAATAACTCCCTCTATTTAAATATATAAATGTCCCATAAATCTATAAACAAGACTAGATATATTAACAGGGGACATAATGGATCTAAGATCCCATATAATATAACAATATAAAATCTATAAATGTACAGTCAAGTATCTAGGGTGGTCTCTCATTTAAGAAGGTGGTAATCAATAGGAGCTTGATGTACATTCCAGGGATAGTAAAATTCACTCACTACATTGAAAAACATGTTAGGATAATAGTGCCTTGACTGTACATAAGGCTAACCTAGATCCAACATATATTGGGTCAGGATGCCTGTTATTGCCATGAACTAAATAGTATAGAATGGGGTGTCTATCTCCACTTTGAAACTATATATGATTAAGTGAATTTATCCATATTGGTGGCATGTGTACTAGGACATAATACCCTCAATTCCAAGTTGGAACTCAAATATATGGATATAAGATAAATACTTATCTTACCCTATCTTGTAGGGGACTGCACCAAAAAAGGTCTCATGTAAAGTGTAAAACTATACTGGAAATCTCTATGTGGACAAGTGAATTCATCCATATTAGTGGCACATATAGTGGGGCATTTAATGCCATAAGTCCCAAAAGGAACTAACCTTTATGTTAAAAAGTGTAGTGACTAATATAAACCTATTCCATAGGAGAATGGACCAAATAGTGTCTCCTAGAAAGGTGCAAGTTGCTTTATAACTGGTGATATGCGAAATAAAAGTGGAATAATGAGAAAATTGCAATACTGTGTTGGAAAGATAATAAACATATACAACCATTGTGAAATAAGAATATAAGGTATATAGTGACTTAGTGATTGTTTATAGTGGTGTCCAGTGTGTAGGTGTACAATGTTTAGTATGTACATCTAAACTGTAATTGGTTCAAGCCATGTGGACACAAGTGACATAGCTTAATCTTGGTATATAAAACCACTATCCATATACAAGTTGACAAAGAGAACTATAATAAGTGAGTCAGTGGATTAATATTCAAAGTTCTAATAATTAATAAGTGAGTAGATTATATGTCAGTCCACTAGCTAAGTGTGTTTGTACACTTTGGAGACATTCCCATTATATTCCGCTAGTATAGCTACTATTATGTCCTATGGATGTTAATAATCAAGACAGGGATAAACTTTGGTTATTTCCCTATATTTGTTCAGATGAATGGGGTAAATGAGAAACCCTCATTTAGTCCCCTGGGCACTTGGGCCTTCAATTTGTAGATCCATCTAGCTTCGCATTGTAGTAGTTTCCTTTCCAAATCTCCTTTTCTGGGGCCTGGTTCCACGTTATCAATTACACAGAAATGAAGAACATTACTGTTGTTGTTATGATAGTATTTGATGTGGCGTGCAATTGGTGTATCATAGGAGTTATTAATAGCATAAATATGTTCTCCTATTCTATGACGTAGCTGTCTTCGAGTTTTACCTACATAAATTTTGTTACATAGGCATGTAGCCACATATACAGCTCCAGGGGATAGACAGTTGTAAAATTTACCAATCTCAAATACCTCCTTGGTGATTGGGTGTTCATATCTTTTTTGGGGTTTTATGCACTTGCAAAAACTACATCGCCCACACCTGAAACATACTTTAGGTGGTTGTAGCCATGTTTGGTGTGGGTTGTTCTCTTTGAAATGGCTATGTACAAGCATATCTCTGAGATTAGTACCTCTACGATAGGTAATAGGAATTCTAGTTGGTAAAATGTCTTTCAAGTCTTCGTCACTCAATAGCAGATGCCAATGTTTCCGTAGAATATTTCTGATAATATCAGAATCATATCCATAGGTCATAATACACCTCGGTGTATTTTCTAATTGTCTATCTTTTGACAGTTTCTGTTTCGGTTCTATGGGAATGGTATTTGTGGTAGTGTCAGTCCTTTGAGTCATGTTCGTTGTATGGGTATTGAGCAATTCTGCTCTGTTGCAACTTAAGGCATGTTTATAGGCCAGTTTTATTTATTTTCTTGGGGTAGCCTCTTTCTTTTAATCGTAGTCTTAATTTATCAGCTTCAATTTGAAACTCATCCTCTGTGCTACAGTTTCTTCGAATATGTAGATACTGTCCTTTAGGGATACCTCTTTTGATGGGTTCATAATGTTGGCTATCCCAATGTAGTAAAGTATTTGTAGCTGTATCTTTTGTATAGGTAGAGGTAGAAATGTTGCCTTCAATGTCTTTGTAGACTTTTAGGTCAAGAAAATTGATCTCCTCTTTATTGATCTCATGGGTGAATTTTAAACCCAGAGTATTGTCGTTTAAAGATTTCATGAAGCTTTCAAATTCATTTTTTGTACCTTCCCATACTACAAGGATGTCGTCTATATAGCGACACCACAGCAAGATTTTCTTGGTATAATTAGTCTGTGTTTCATTGAAGACATATTTTTCTTCCCACCACCCCAAAACAAGATTGGCGTAACTTGGAGCACATGGTGTGCCCATGGCTGTACCCTTACATTGATGGATCCATTGATCGTTAAATGTAAAGTAGTTATGTTTAAGTACAAATTCAAGGAGGGTGAGGAGTAACTGGTTAAATTCAGTAGATCTTACATCTCTCATTTGTAGAAAATATTCAACTGCTTTGATTCTATAACTATGATGGATACTGCTGTATAGGCCTTCAACATCTATGCAAGCTAACCAGGTCTGTTTGGGTACATTAAGGTCTTCAAGTTGGTTAAGAATATTCATACTGTCCCTCACATATGAGGGAAGACTTATCATTGACCCCCTTAGATGGTAATCCAGAAATAGGCTACAGTTGTGTGACAAGTTATCCGTGCCTGAGACTATTGGTCTACCTGGAATGGGTATACTTTTCTTATGTACCTTGGATAGTGCATAGAAGGTAGATATAACAGGGAATTTTGGCAGTAGAAAGTTATAGGTACTCTCATCTAGGATTCCATCGATTTTAGCTTTATCCAAGATGGTTTTAAGTATCTTTCTATACTCAATTGTTGGATTTTTGGAGATAACTTCATAGGTGGTACAATCTTGAAGAATCCTATTGCACATTTCTTTATATTCTCTATTCACCATAATTAATACATTGCCCCCTTTATCTGCAGGTTTTATTTGGATATCTTTATTTGCTCTTAGCTCTTGTAACGTTTCATACTCCTCCTTAGAGAGATTATATTTCCTAGTAACCGTTCTTTGGGAGAAAAACCCATATATTGGCATATTCTTTCAGTTGGGGTGTGAATGTGCTTTTATTTTTCCATTTCCTTGGATGGCACTAGTTAGGTAACTCTACTACAGTTCAGTATGGTTTCTTCTATACTATTTAATATCAATATATAGGCCACCAGATACAAGAAAAAGCAAGTATTAGTAACTATACATACGAAGCCTAGTGGATACCTTTACCCTAAAATAGGGATTAGTAAGGACATATCTCTCTATAATAGGAGGAATTCCTCCATACACAAAATAGTATTATTGAGGGTACTAAATACAGAACCCAATGTGGATTTGAGAAAGTCCTAGAAAATTCAAGCTTTGGAGGTTACAATTCCACAGATTATAGATAGGAGATTTTTCAAAGAGATTTTTGGGAATAGAGTTACCTTAGTGGAACACTATAATCCTCCTCTAATATGTAAGAGAAAGTTTATGTCTCTATATATTTCTCACAAGTGAATATATCACAGTCTCTCAGAGGAGATTCTTGTCTTTTCATTGATTTTAGATTGTTTTTAAATTTCCTTTGTTTTAATATCGCCGTTGTTACCATTTAATTAAAGAAAATATTGTAATAAACTTGTTGGCCAAATTGTAAATATACCCAGATGATATTTCTATTCAAATAAGTGAAAAACACTATAAGGGAACTACCTCCCTAGGACTACAAATATTTAAAAAGAAAACATTAAAATTAATAAATAAATAAACACAAAATATAATCAATATCATCCTCCCCTTTCCTATCTCTCTCCCTCCCTATCTTTCTCCTCCCTCCCTATCTCTCTCCCTATCCCTCTGTCCCTATCTCCCCCATCATTCTCCCTATATCCCTCTTGCCCTATCCCCATCCCTCTCCCTATCTATCTCTTCTTCCCTATATCTCTTGTTCCCTATCACTTTCCCTCCCTGTCTCTCTCTCTCCCTATCTCTCCTTCCTCCCTTTCTCTCCCTATCTCTCTCCTCCCTCCCTATCTCTCTCCCTCCCTATATTTCTCCCTCCCTGTCTCTCTCTCTCCATATCTCTCTCCTCCCTCCCTTTCCCTCCCTATCTTTCTCCCTATCCCTCCCCCCACCCTCTCCCTATATCCCTCTTTTCCTATCACCCTATCCCTCTCCCTATCTCTCCCTCTCAAACTCTCTCCCTCCCTATCTCTTTCCGTCCCTATCTCTCTCCCTCTCTACCTTTCTCCTCCCTCCCTATCTCTCTCCCTCCCAATCTCTTTTCCCTCCGTATCCCTCACTCCCTATCTCCCCTATATATCTACCTATCTCTCTATTCCTCTCCCTATTTCTCTCCATACCCATCCCTCTGTCCCTATATCCCTCTCCCTATCTCTCCCTCCCTAACTCTCTCCCTCCCCATCTCTCTCCCTCCTTCCCCTTCACTATCTCTCTCCCTTCCCCTCCACCATCTCTCTCCCCCTCTCTCTCTCTCTCCCTCTTTTTATCCCTCTCTCTCTCCCTCCACAACCCTATCTCTCTATCCTTCTCTCTCTCCCTCCCAAACCCTCTCTCTCTATCCGTCTCTTCCTCCCTCCCTATCTTTCTCCTTCATCCCTATTTTATTCCATCCCTACCTCTCTCCCTCCGTACCTCTCTCCCTCCCTATCCCGTGTTCCCTATCTCTCTCTGCCCCATCCCTCTCTCTCCCTCCATCCCTCTCCCTATCTCCCTCGCCCTCCCTATCTCCCACTTCCCTCCCTATCTTTCTCCCCTCCCTCCCTATCTCTCCCTATCCCCTTTCCCTATCTCCTTTGTTGGGGAAAATTATACAAATATCCTTACATTTTTAAAATATATGTATGTATATATATATATATGTATATATATATATATATATATATATATATATAGATATATATATATACAGTTAGCACTCTTCCAGTTAGTGTGATATTTGGCTGGGATATAAGCATTAAACCAGTATTTTCCATTTTTATAAGATATAAGTTGTGAAATAGATAAATACATCAGACCCACGACTTGGCAGTTTCATTTACAGACAGTACACAGATTTTTATGCATAATAATCAGTCATCCCCAAGGCCTAATAAGTGGTATGTTCTGAGCACAAGTGTATCATATAAAGTAGATGTACGCACAGATATCACCAAAGTATGTGTCATATTCATATTGAATATTATATGTAAATAAAATGTAATTGGCTGCTAGATGGATTTTTTCATAGTCTTATGTAAGTAATTCTAAAAGGCTGTATCTGGATATGTTTCTGCAGTAGCAGTTTGGTGAGTGAGTAAGTGGCAGCCATTTTGGGTACATTTGCTACTAAGTCACATTTTGTCTAATAAACTATAATAATAAGAAAAAAAACAGAGGACTCTGTTTTTGCTACCATGACTGATTTTGGAGCACAAAGTATGTGTGAATATGAGAATTTTCTACAACACCCTTTATCTCTCTCCCTATTTCTCTCCCTCCCTCTATACCGCTCCTTATCTCCCTCCCCTCTCTATATCTCTCCCTCCCTATCCCTCTCTCTCCCTATCTATCCCGCCTTCTCTCTAATCCCTCTGCCCCTACCTATCTCTCTATCTCTCCCTTTCTCTCTTTCTATCTCCTTCTCTATCTATGTTCCCCCTGAAGAATCTGCTCGGGTCAATAGTGGGGAACTAGAACAGATGATCTAATGCATTTCATAGAGTGCTAGAGTGCTAGACTGCTCAATTGTAAACCCGATCTGCAAATATTACTTATTAGCACAAATTAATTTGTAGCCTCCAATTGCAGATTATGTCTAACTTCCATGTTTTACTGACATCAAGATGATAGTCTAATTTACTATTGGCTGTATCAAATAAGTAAATTATGGACTTGCTTACATATTGTCAGATCATATGATCATGCCCCCTGAAATCATACTTAAAAAGGGTTTACATGTGTAAGCTTAAGGAGGTAATTTGTGAGCTTGAGTCAATGGAATGCATCTAAACATTTAGAGAAAAAACATCTGCAGCAATAATGATGGGCTTCTAATAGATAAGGGCTCTAAGTGGGGTAGTACAGTGCAGTACTTTCAGTTACTCTTCCCTCTACTATGTGGGAGCACCCCTCCCAGGTCAGATGATTGAAGCCCAGACAGTGAGACCTGCTAATACAATAGCTGAGTATTTGCCACACAGTCACATGAGCACCGTGCCTGGCACCTTGAAGTAAGCAGCAGTCTTCAAACCACACTCCTGCTGTCACAGCCCTGATTGTAACCTAGCATCTTCAAGGGGCATCAATGTAAGGCTAATACAACACCCTGTGCACCCAACAGTTAAATTCATACAAACTGCAAAAAATATTTCAAAATGTAGCAAATAATCCTTTCTCAGCAGCCTTGCTTTAATCCCCACCCTCCACCACCATGCATTCTTCTTTGGAATCCCAAGAATCCATTCTCATGACCTCTCTTGCCCAAAGAATGGACACACAGTTCACCTTGACAGTGTATAAGGGTAGGAGCATAATACTCTTATTGTTTCACATTCACCTTCTCCAGAAACAACTCACACTAAAGAAACAGCTCAAATCCCACCACCCAAACTACAGAATAGTGGTTCAGTGCAAATTAAAGGCTAGCATTCTGCAACGATGACGTCACGTGGGAATAAAAAGAACATTGAAACAAGAGAACAAAAAGTCTCCTACTTACTTTACAAGGTGGAAGACATAGAAAACAGAGTTCGGCATAATCTGATATGCATACCAGAGAAAATCAATGCTAAAGCATCAGTGAACCTCTAAACTATGTATCTGCCCCAGGAGCTGAGTATTGTGGTTGTTGATGAATACATTGTTGTTGAATGTTCCCACTTGGTAGGATAAGCCAAGGTCCCAATACAGACAAACCAAGACTAGTGTTAATACACATACTCAGTTATGTCCATTTATTACCTCTGCACATAAAAAATAGAACTTCAGTACTTTATAGCAAGATTTGGCTGAACACAGGTGCTCTAAGCATCAATAATGGTGAAACAAAATGTTTTAATTCTCCAGTGAAAGTTGATTTGTTCCTCATGAACTTCACACACACAGAACTTATGCCTCTAAATACTGTGGAGGACACCCCAGTAAGGTATCTAACTAGGCCAGGATATCAGAATACAGAACAAGACAAAATAACGTTTTGCTTCAAGGAATCCATTTATTCGGAATTGTCATGTGCATGGTGACTTATAATATTAAATATCCAATGACTCACAGTGATCATTCTGTAAGTTACATTGATATATATGTAGAAGAGAGATTATGATTGATACTTTCACAAAAGATACAGAATATTTTGGAACTGAAAATGCCATCCACCACAACTCATAAATTCAGCTACTCACTTTCAATTAATTAAAAGATTAGTCAGCAATTTAGATATATCTTGGGCTAGACAGTTAGAAATGACAAATACATTTATTGTATGAGACTATCCCATGATGGCTTTTTATAAGTGATTATGAGTTTCTGATTACCTTCATAAAGCCATCAGGGCTTGCAATATATGTTCGTAGTTTGGGGTTGCTGATCCAAACATTAAGACAAACAGCAGGATCCACATCAAGCAGAACATAGATATTTGAAAAATCCTATAAATTGGAGCATTTTTATTGCCAATAGATAATAATCTAAAGAGAAATGTAAATAGATACCCAACTTGTGACAGAAGGTGTATGAATTACACCCCTGGTCAGGTATCATTTCTTTAACTATGCAATGAAGGTAGGGGAGTTCAAGGTCTCTAACATCCACCAGCTCTGTGTTGTCATCATGGAGGAGTGTAAGAGGACTCCAGTGGCAACCTGTGAAGCGCTGGTGAACTCTAAGCCCATAAAGGTTAAGGCAGTGCTGGAAAATAATGGTGGCCACACAAAATATTGACACTTGGGACAAATTTGGACATTTCCACTTAGGGGTGTATACACTTTTGTTGGCAAAGGTTTAGACATTAATGACTGTGTGTTAAGTTATTTTGAGGTGACAGCAAATTTACACTGTTATACCGGCTGTACACTTACTACTTTACATTGTAGCAGAGTGTAATTTTTTTAGTGTTGTCACATGAAAAGAGATAATACAATATTTACAAAAACATGAGCGGTATACTCACTTTTGTGAGATACTGTATATAATTTATCTTACAAGGCCACTAGAATTTGCAACCAAAACTATCAAGTTGTCTGGATACCAAGATGACTAGTGTTAAAAGAGCTATAATTCTCTAGTACTAAGGACAAAGAACTACTTTTCCTGTCTTAGAACTAGCACAACCGCTACAGTGCAGCAAACAATGTTGGGGATAAAGTATTAAGCAACAACATTTGCATGCTTAAAATATTCAGACCTTGGGAATTAATAGTTTACTTGGAAATGTCAGCAAAAATAATCATTGAATGGTCAGAGAAAGCAGGAACTAATAGTTTTATCACCAACAGAAGTTCCAAATGTATGTAATTCCAAATAACTTTTTATATAATTTTCAATCAGAAAAAGTGTCCTACAAAAATTACCAATATTTCTATCTAAAAACAAACAGAATGGATCATGTAAAACATTTAAATACATAATAGAATATTGAAGCAGAATAGTAGTAACAGTAGAACAAAAACCCCAATACATTTAATTAAGTGTCAAAACACGGTGTTAGTATCCTCTCACATTATCAGTTGTATTCAGGTATCTTATTAACCCCTTCAGGATCGCTATATTGTCATGGTAAATGTTCTTGGGTACTTATATCATGTAGAGTCACCCAAGATGGATAGGTCTTAGCAGAAAGGTCAGATAAATCGCAGTTAGATGGAGAACTGACAACCCACTTCAGTATCTTTCCCAAGATAGCATTATGGTTAAGGAACACAACCAGAGACATAACAATATGGCACCAGAAGATGGTGCCTACCACATTACTGTGGAAGAGCAGAGGATGAGTTCGAGTAGCACCAGATCTAATTAAGTGATTGGGCCAAAGGCAAGACAAAAAAGCGGGTGTGTCTGGAGGGGAAAGCAAAGTCCACTGCTGCAAGGAACAATTCAGCATAGGAACCTGGCAACGTTAGAACTATGAACAAAGGCATACTGGACATGGTCAAACATGAGATGACAGCATCAAACATTGATATCCTCAGAATTAGTGAACTCAAATGGGCTGGAATGGGACATTTCATATCAAACAACCACCAGATATTTTATTGTGGTCAACAATACACCAGAATAAATGGATTACACCTCATAATCAATCAAAGGGTGGCCAAAGCAGTGCTCGGTTACAACCCAATAAATGACACTGTGATCCAAGTCTATGCTCCAATCCAATCTATGCTCCAATGCTGAAGAGGCTGAAGTTGTCCAATTCTACTAGGATATAACACGTATAAAAGATGTACTGTCATCATAAGAGATTGGAATGCTAAGGTTAGGAACCAAAAGATACCTGGAATAAGGGGCAAATTTGGCCTTGGAGTACAAATTGAGACAGGTCAGAGTTTAGTAGAATTCTGTGAAGGTACTTCTCTGATCATAGCCAACACTCTCTTCTAGACTCAGCGATGACTTTACATATGAAAATCGCCAGATGGACAATATAGAAATCAGATTTACAAAATACCTTGTACTGAAAGATAGAGGAGCTCTATACAGTCAGCAAAACCGAAACATGTTGCTGACTGTGGCTCAGATCATGAGCTTCTTATAGCGACGTTCACAAAAAGAGAGAAAATCATCAGACCAAGCAGATAATATCTCCAGTGAATATGCAGTGATGGTAAATAATATACATAATGGACTAGACATGAGAGACCAAATGTCTGAAGAGCTTTGGACAAAAGTGACATTATACAGAAAACAACAATATAGAATATATTTAAAAGAAAGAGAAATTAGAAGGCAATCAGGCTGTCTGATGAGGTTTTGAAAGTAGCCAAGGTAATGAAGATAAAAAGATTTGTCCTACTGAATGCAGAATTCCAGAGAGTAGTAAGAAAAGACAAGGAGACATTCTATAATGAGCCATGTAAAAAGATAGAAAATGATAAAAAATGGTAAAGTCAAGATTTTTTCAAATACATTGGCATCTCAAATGAACCGTCCATGCCAGGGCAGTAAAAGACAAAAATGGTAGGGTCTTAACAGAAACAGATGAGATAAAGAAGAAGTAGCAAGAAGATGCAGGGGATCTATTCATTAAAGATTGATAATCTCAATATTTTGTCCAATGAGCTTGAGTTATACATCTTGGTGAGTGTAGTGAGATTGGCCCTAGGAAGCCTTGCTGATAACAAGGCTGAAAGAGTTGATGGAATCCCATCTGAACTGTACAAAATCATACACAATGATGCTGTGAAAATATTACATGTCTTATGCAAACAAATTTGAAAACCTCAACAGTCCACTAAACTGGCACACATTTCACATGCCAAGATAATGCTTGATATCCTGCAAGTTTGGCACCAACAATATCTGGATCAAGAACTGCCAGATGTGCAAGTCGGGTTTTGTGGATAATAGAGAAAGCAAGAGAGTTCCAGAAAAAAACATTTACCTCTGCTTCATAGACTATATTTTTTTTAATTTTTTAATTTTTTAATTATTTTTACACAAAACAAATAAAAAATTACAAACAAAATACATAAGTAGTTACAATCCACATTTACATCACGGTTCCATAATAAAATATAAAAGATTCCTTTCTATTTAAAAAAAAAAAAATGTCATTAACCTTTTAGCTAATATTATTCCCATTACTTATCGCAATATTTCTTTACATGTTGATCCCAAGGAACCCATTTGTTCATTAGGGGTTTATTTTTAATTTTTGTAGCATTCCAATTCCTCTCTAATTCTTCATCTCTTGAGATTTTATGTTGAACACTAGTCCAGGATGGAACTGTTACTAAATTCCAGTGTTTGATCAGAATCCATTTTACTGCCAAAAGAATATGAGTTATTAAATATGTGTTATGCAGAAATGTTGTTTCTATATTAGAATGTAATAGCGATAATTCAATTTATTTTCCTATTATTTTTTAGTAGCGACTTGCCCGTCAAAAAATGACGGTCAATAGAATTTTGAATGCTGTGAAAACTGTTTGCCACACAATATTGGTCTCTGACATTCTTAACCTTTTGTTTTATTAAGTACCAATAAATAGAACATTTTTAATAAAACTTTTTATTTTTTTAACTTTCAACTTGTATTTCACCAACAGGTATATATTTATATATATATATATCTATATATATATATTGAATATGAACTGTTTTAATTGTCATATATGGAATAACAATATAACAATGTGTTAATTTTTCATGAATAAATATTGTAAACCATAACATCAAAGTTTGTAACATGCAAGTTGTATTTTAAACATTTTTTTCTTTTTTTTTAACAATAATAACACTTTGAATTGATATTTATCTATAAATAACAGACGACTATGTAAAGTTTCCTAAACTAAGTATTTTGTACAATAACATGCTTTGTAACATTCTTTTTTTTTTAAACTCATGTTAAACTAAATTGGCATTAAATCCAGAGGAAGGCAAACAATAAACCCCCCCATTGAAACTTGGCCAATTGTATCAAAGAGGGGGAAAAATAATTCTTCCTGACCCCATTAACTGGCGATCGGATTGCTCCCTGAATCAATACTCCATCTTAAAATTATACAGTTGAATGTATTAACAAATGCTTAAACTTGTAGTAATGCTACTACAAGTTTAAGCATTTGTTAATACATTCAACTGTATAATTTTAAGATGGAGTATTGATTCAGGGAGCAATCCGATCGCCAGTTAATGGGGTCAGGAAGAATTATTTTTTCCCCTCTTTGATACAATTGGCCAAGTTTCAATGGGGGGGTTTATTGTTTGCCTTCCTCTGGATTTAATGCCAATTTAGTTTAACATGAGTTTAAAAAAAAAAGAATGTTACAAAGCATGTTATTGTACAAAATACTTAGTTTAGGAAACTTTACATAGTCGTCTGTTATTTATAGATAAATATCAATTCAAAGTGTTATTATTGTTAAAAAAAAAGAAAAAAATGTTTAAACATTTATGTAAATGTTTGACTATATACAATATAGCTTGAAGTAACTTTCCACAACTTTGAAAAGACAATGTTATACAATATAGCTTGAAATAACTTTCCATAACTTTTAAAAGACTATGGGCCTCATTCTATTACCGGCCGTAAATCGGCCGTAAGGCTGTGATTCCTTGCGGGGGTTCAGTTAACTCGCAATTCTATTATACGGCCCCGCAAGGATCTCATCTTACGGCCGGCCGCATATCTTGGAACCGGCCGTAAGCTGTGAAATATAAAAACTGAAAAATAAATTCAAGCCTGCACTGTACAGCTCTGTAAATGCTAGGGATCATATTGGGGGACATGAGGATTAAAAGGAACCCACTCTCAAGCTTGCACATCAGCCCAAACCCAAGTTCAAATTAACTGTTTATTTTCCGGCTGCGGCGTGGGCGGGTCTGAGGTGCTCCAAGCACTCTGGACTTTTTACATGGATATTTTACGGATATTAAAAATAAAATATTTTACGGATTTGAGTATAGGATAATTATGTGCTATTTTTTCTAACACCTAAAATCCCTTTATAGTCTTCTCAAAGTGCAGGATGGCTTTATTGGAGCTATTTTATGTGCTTAATTGGTGCTAGCGGGACCTCTTTCCTGCAAGTAAGCAGCGGCTCGTTTTTAGCCTTGCAGAGAGGTTTCCCGGAGCAATTGAATTGCAAAACTCTTGCGGCCGTTTTAGATCAAAGGCTTTCCTCTGGCGCGAGCGGCCGCAAGAGATAGCAAGGCACCGGCCGCAAACCTGCCGGAGCCTCCGGCCGTAAGGGAATAGAATAGCAGAATAGCTTGCGGCCGGTCCTTGCGGCCCCGCAACGGCTGCGGCCGCTAATAGAATGAGGCCCTATGTTAACATGTTAAATACTACTTTAAAACATTTAAATGTAAGCTTCCAATTAAAGTAAATGGCACCTAATTGTTTTGTGGGGTCAATCATGTGAAAAGGTAACTTGTAAAACCTTCCAATCTGTGTAACCACTGTTTCGTGTTGTTTTTCTTTTTGATACTTTTTTGTTTCTTCTTGTTGTACTTTGTTCAAATGGCACATCAAGTTTCCTATTGGAAATAGTGGTCCCCTATTTAAAGAGTCCCAGAGACCTCTAATTTTGTCCTGGAAGTAAAACCACTGTTCTTTATGTTTTTTTGCCATTGTATCGAGTTTCTTCTTAAAATATTGGTACTGTAAAATTAGTTTGAGCAACATAAAAAAATGTTGTCGAAATGAAAGCACTGTCCTGTATATTTACTGCACCTCATAGTACACAATGTTTTTTGTAAAAACACATCCATCTTTCAATAAATCACCCTGACTGGTGTTTTCTTCAACATGTACTTTAATTTCTTCTGGATTATTGCATCTTGAAAATGCAACATATAGTTGGCCATGTGCAAACACAGGTTCCTTAAAAAAAATACCAACAGACTTAAAAGTTTGTCCTTGGGATTTATTGATGGTCATGGCAAATGCCATGAAAATGGGAAATTGTCTCCTTTGAAGGACAAAAGGCAAACCACTCTCACTTAGAGCCAAAATCAATTCTCGGTATAAGAACTGGTTCGCCTTTATGGGTACCGCTCATAATTTCTGCATGTATAAAATGATCCTTTAATTCCTTCGCAATTAATCTGGTCCCATTACAAAGTCCTTTTTTTTATTCATATTTCTCAGTAGCATGATAATTGCCCTTTTTTTTAAGTTGCAAAACATGTGGTGGCATTCCAGAGGGAATTAAAGAATTAATAAATTCCATACTAAAGTTTGCTTCACTCTCTTTGTCGTCAGTCAGAACAGAATCTGCACTGTAATAGTTTATTTGGGGAGCATTGATTAATTTTAATATTTCGTTGTTTAAATTCAAGGCATCGTAATTTTTTGATGACAATATTACTTTGCTTGCAATGTCTGAGTAATCCTCGTTATTGATGATATTGAGGAAGATTGTTGAAATTAGTGGTTCTGTTGAAATCATTTCTGGTGGAATTTGTACTGCATCATCAGGTAAATTATTTATTTTTGGATGTTTTCCTTCTCCAATGTGAATGAGCCAATCATTGAATTGATTTTGGCCTTCAGATCTCATATTTACTTCTAATTTCAGGTGTGTAAATGTTTTCCACAGCTTACTTCTTTTTATACACATTTTGACTATGTCAGTCCGATTGCCATGTGGCACCACAGGTAATGTTTGCCTGAAATCTCCTCCAAACAACATCACCTTCCCACCAAATGGCAAATCATTAGCCATAACTTCTTTTAATAATCGAACAATACATTGGAGGGCATGACATGACATCATAGTTGCCTCATCTATTATAATTAATGTATTCTTGTGCAATTTTTTGGCTTGTAATGAATTCATTCGAATATACAACACTGATGTTTCCAGAATGGGAACTGGCAGTTTAAATCCACTATGCACGGTTCTACGACCTTCTAACAAAAGTGTGTCAATTCCAGTGGTTGCAAATGGCAGTCCTATTTGACCAAATTATATAAGTTTTTCCTGATCCACCAGGGCCATCCAGATAGAAATAACGCTCTTTGAGCATATAATCTTCTATTGCATTTGTGATGGCGTTTAAAGTTCCAATTTTTTCTTGTGTTTTTTGGTATTCAATGTCAGTGTCATACTTATTAAAGTTAATGTCATTTATAAATCCTGGATCAGGCAGATTAAAGTTGGCACAATTTAATCCATGACAAAGTAAGATTTCCTGTATTTCGATTAATGCTTTAAATTGTGCAATGTTCTCATTATAACATTGCAAGAAATCTTCACACATATGTAATTTAAATGTTTCCCAGAAAGTTAAGGCATCTGGTACATTGCAAAAGATACAAATAAAAGCAAATTGTTCTCTCATTTGCTTTGGCATTTGACATAGTGCTGCTTCCTCGAGACATCTCTCCCATTCTGTATCATCTGCTAGAAAGTTTTGTCTTGCAGCTAACTGGAAAGTGTCATAAACTATGTCATTGACTGTGCGTAAATGTTCATAACTTTGTGCACCGGGAACATGTAAAAGCAGTAATCTTAAACTGAAACGTTCAATGTCTCGTGGACTGACGGTATATATTCTTGGGATAATTTTATAATTATGTTTCTTTCGTTGTCTCCATTCACCATTTACAAATACATAGTGATTTGGAATGTATAACATTTCTCTTGCCTGAGTGTCGTGACAATTTAATTGAAACCAAACAGTAAGCGTTGTTGAACGATGTTCACTTTGTGCTAAAGCATTTGTTTCATTGCCGGCAGTGAAGCAAACAAATTGACTTTGTGGCAAATGGACAGCTAATCGATACACAGCATGTGACCGATCATGCATCTCAAATTTGAGAAGACGCCACATTGCTTCAAAGGCACTTACATAGCGAGCATCTAAATAAGAAGAAAGTTCGTCATGTAAAATGGGTTTGTCTTTTTCATTGTCTGCACCTTGCACAACAACAGTTGCTGCATCATATCCTTTATATCCTTTATTTATACACATATTTGATGGAAGTGCAAGCTTCCACATTGATATGTGCATTGTACTTCATCAGCAAATGTGGATTGTAGGGAACCACATATCCATTATTGACCTTTTGGCCACGGATAATAGCTGTTTGTCCTTCTCTTCTTTTATACAAAGGGTATCCATCACAATTAACATAAGTCTGCATTTAAAATTGTTTTGGAAACTCTGTTATGCATTTCTTATTTTCCATCCATGGTGACTTTGGATTGCTCTCTCCACATGGGCCATGTATCACTCTATGAGTTACAATCTCATAAAGTCTTGAATGCTTTTCTGGATGTGGCAATTCAGCACTAGTGATGTCGCGAACATCAAATTTTCGGTTCGCGAACCGCGGACGCGAATTCCATCAAATGTCCGCGAACGGACGAACATCGGGGAACCGCCATAGACTTCAATGGGCAGGCGAATTTCAAAACCCACAGGGACTCTTTCTGGCCACAATAGTGATGGGAAAGTTGTTTCAACGGGACTAACACCTGGACTGTGGCATGCCGGAGGGGGATCCATGGCAAAACTCCCATGGAAAATTACATAGTTAATGCAGAATCTGGTTTTAAGCCATAAAGGGCATAAATCACCTAACATTCCTAAATTGTTTGGAATAACATGCTTTAAAACATCAGGTATGATGTTGTATTGATCAGGTAGTGTAAGGGTTACACCCCCTTCACAGTAACAGACCAATCTCCCCGTTTAATGCACCGCAAACAGTCCCTTTGCACAACCGCAAACTCCCCATTTGCACAAGGTTGGATACCAAGCTAGCCATGTCCCGTTCCTTGTCCTCACTGATGTCATTGAATGTCTCTTCCTCCACCCAGCCACCAAGGGTCCCCGAAAGGTGACAACAAGCCCCCTGGGATGCCTGCTGTGTTTGGTCTTCCACCTCCTCAAAGCCACCTTCCTCCTCTGACCTCTTCTTCAGACTCCCAGAGTCTGGGGGCTTCCACTGCCCAGCATGGAAGATTATACACAGGTCAGAGTCTGGGGGCTTCCACTGCCCAGCATGGAAGATTATACACAGGTCAGAGTCTGGGGGCTTCCACTGCCCAGCATGGAATATTATACACAGGTCAGAGTCTGGGGGCTTCCACTGCCCAGCATGGAATATTATACACAGGTCAGAGTCTGGGGGCTTCCACTGCCCAGCATGGAATATTATACACAGGTCAGAGTCTGGGGGCTTCCACTGCCCAGCATGGAATATTATACACAGGTCAGAGTCTGGGGGCTTCCATTGCCCAGCATGGAATATTATACACAGGTCAGAGTCTGGGGGCTTCCACTGCCCAGCATGGAATATTATACACAGGTCAGAGTCTGGGGGCTTCCACTGCACAGCATGGAAGATTATACGCAGGTCAGAGTCTGGGGGCTTCCACTGCCCAGCATGGAATATTATACGCAGGTCAGAGTCTGGGGGCTTCCATTGCCCAACATGGAATATTATACACAGGTCAGAGTCTGGGGGCTTCCATTGCCCAGCATGGAATATTATACACAGGTCAGAGTCTGGGGGCTTCCACTGCACAGCATGGAAGATTATACGCATTGCCTCTGTCTGCGTTATTATAAGGTGTGTACTGTTAAGTAGTACTATTCCTATCGGTTTAATCCCTGTTACGTCCACTATTAGGGGACGTGTATATGGCATGGATTTTTGGAACAGGGAGATGGAAAAAGATGCTTGGTCGGACCTCCTACTTCGAATTTGGGGCACTGCACGTGCAATCTAAGGTGCCACCAGATAAGAGAGGTGTATTAAGTTGTAATACTCATTCCTATCAGTTTAATACCTGTTACGTTACCTATCAGGGGACGTGTATATGGCATGGATTTTTGGAACAGGGAGATGGAAAAAGATGCTTGGTTGAACCTCCTACTTTGAATTTGGGGCACTGCACGTGCAATCTAAGGTGCCACCAGATAGGAGAGGTGTATTAAGTTGTAATACTCATTCCTATCAGTTTAATACCTGTTACGTTACCTATCAGGGGACGTGTATATGGCATGGATTTTTGGAAGAGGGAGATGGAAAAAGATGCTTGGTTGGACCACCTACCACGAATTTGGGGCACTACACGTGCAATCTAAGGTGCCACCAGATAAGAGAGGTGTATTAAGTTGTAATACTCATTCCTATCAGTTTAATACCTGTTACGTTACCTATCAGGGGACGTGTATATGGCATGGATTTTTGGAACAGGGAGATGGAAAAAGATGCTTGGTTGAACCTCCTACTTTGAATTTGGGGCACTGCACGTGCAATCTAAGGTGCCACCAGATTTGAGAGGTGTATTAAGTTGTAATACTCATTCCTATCAGTTTAATACCTGTTACGTTACCTATCAGGGGACGTGTATATGGCATGGATTTTTGGAACAGGGAGATGGAAAAAGATGCTTGGTTGGACCTCCTACTTCGAGTTTGGGGCACTGCACGTGCAATCTAAGATGCCACCAGATAGGAGTGGTGTATTAAGTTGTACTATTCATTCCTATCAGTTTAATACCTGTTCCGTCACCTATCTTTCCTCCCAATAGCACATTCTATATGTCATCAACCGGCCTGTGTGTATTTAGAGAACCACACTTTAAGGCCCTTAACCTGGGACAAGGTGGCTTGGCTATCAGAATTGCCTCAGAACCTTAAAAACTCGCCAAACCCCCTAATCAGACACTCACTATCATACTGGAAATGGGCCAAGAAACACACAGCTTTGTTCCCTGGATCCACCCAAATGACCCCAATTCTTGACCACCCTCAGGCTCCGAAACACACGAGCACAACATCACAACACTGGTGGAGATCAAGAAAACTAGATAGACTGGGAGACTGGTTAGTAAAGGGCCAGATGCTCACCTATGAGGAACTGAGGGACAAGCATGTCAGAACATTACAATTACTGTAGGCTGAGGCATTTCACACACTTCCTGACCCAGAAACAGAAACCAGAAAATTGGTTCTCCAAAATTTGTAAAGATAAACCTCTATCAAGGGGGATCATTGGGTCGCTTTACAAATATAAAACATTTGTTACTGGTTGAAGCGGCACTGGGGGAAGGACCGGAGTGGGGGAGCCCTGGAGACCCTTCAGAAGCAACCGGCGGCAAAATCATCCCAGGAAAGGAGAGGTCGCTTACTGAAGCCTGCCCTAGGGTAACCCAAGGGTGATTGCCCAGGTTAGATATTGTAAATAATAAGCTAATACTGCTGGAGGGATGATAGCTAATAGGACTTTGGTGTTTCCTGCAGATATACTCTTTACTATTGTCTGTTTTACCATGTTTTAGGTATCTCTTAATTTGCAATCACAGTAAAAAATAAGAAAAATTATTAACCTAAAAAGTAAAAATAAGAAGGAATAGCCAGCTAACTTTCACAAAATGTCTCTATTGTAAACATGTATTTTTGCACAACTGTTATGCAAGACTGTTAAAAAATGCTTTATTTTTCATTACATGCTGTACGCCTTCTAAAATAAAATAATTTAAATGCAAAAATTAGGTATTGTTGCAGCGACCAGAAAAATTGATGTTAGTTTGCCAGGCAGAAAGTGCCCTAAAACATTGTGTCTTGAACCCTAGTTGGTGGCGGATAAGTCACGCAAGTCATCCGGCATTCAGGGATAAAATACAGCAGCGTGTGGACCATTATTAGCTCAAGGCAGCTCATCTATCAGGCCTTTTTTAATCGAATGTATGTGAGGTAATCTAGACTTTTTTGACCTAGGCGACTTCTCTTATCAGTGGCAAAACCTCCTGCTGCAATGAAGGTCCTTTCTGACAGCACACTTGAAGCGGGGCAGGACAGAAGTTCTATGGAAAATTGGGATAGCTCAGGCCACAGGGCAAGCGTACACACCCAGTAGTCAAGGGGTTTATAGCTCCTCATAGTGTCGATATCTGTAGTTATGGCGAGGTAGTCTGTTACCTGACGGTTGAGTCGTTCTCTGAGCGTGGACCCAGAAGGGCTGTGGCGATGCATAGGACTTAAAAAGCTCTGCATGTCCTCTTTTTGTTCACCTCTTCCGCCGATAGACTGCCTTTGTGCTGTGACATCACCCTTAAACGCTGTGTAAAGCATACTTTTTAATTTATTTTGGTAGTGCTGCATCCTTTCCGACATGTGGTAATTCGGTAACATTTCAGGTACTTTCTGCTTATACCGGGGGTCTAGTAGCGTGGACACCCAGTACAGGTCGTTCTCCTTCATCCTTTTTATACGAGGGTCCCTCAACAGGCACAACAGCATGAAAGACCCCATTTGCACAAGGTTGGATGCCGAGCTAGTCATGTCCCGTTCCTCGACCTCAGTGATCTCACTGAAGGTATGTTCTTCCCCCCAGCCACATACAACAACACTGGTACCAGATAGGTGACAACGAGCACCCTGGGATGAGTGTTGTGGTTGGTCTTCCTCCTCCTCCTCAAAGCCACATTCCTCCTTTGACTCCTCTTCCTCACAATCCTCTTCCAGCGTTGCCGCAGGTCCAGCAAGCAATGCTGATAAGGCTGTTTCTGGCGGTGATGGTGACCACAACTCTTCCTCTTCCTCTTCAAGCTCATCTACGGCCTGATCCAGCACTCTTCACAGGGCACGCTCCAGGAAGAAAACAAATGGTATGATGTCGCTGATGGTGCCCTGGGTGCGACTGACCAGGCTTGTCACCTCCTCAAAAGGACGAATAAGCCTACAGGCATTGCGCATGAGCGTCCAGTAACGTGGCAAAAAATTCCCCAGCTCTGCAGAGGCTGTCCTAGCACCCCGGTCATACAAATACTCGTTAACGGCCATGCACGGCACATGTGTCAACTTGCCCAAATTCAATGCCGCCAACAAATTTCTTCCGTTGTCACAAACCACTTTGACGATCTCCAGTTGGTGCGGAGTCAGCCACTGATCCCCCTGTGCGTTCAGGGCGGACAGGAGTGCTGGTCCGGTGTGACTCTTTGCTTTCAAGGAAGTCAACCCCAAGAAGGCGTGACACTGCCGTATCCGGGTCAGAGTCTGGGGGCTTCCACTGCCCAGCATGGAAGATTATACACAGGTCAGAGTCTGGGGGCTTCCACTGCCCAGCATTGAAGATTATACACAGGTCAGAGTCTGGGGGCTTCCACTGCCCAGCATGGAATATTATACACAGGTCAGAGTCTGGGGGCTTCCACTGCCCAGCATGGAATATTATACACAGGTCAGAGTCTGGGGGCTTCCACTGCACAGCATGGAATATTATACACAGGTCAGAGTCTGGGGGCTTCCACTGCCCAGCATGGAATATTATACACAGGTCAGAGTCTGGGGGCTTCCACTGCACAGCATGGAAGATTATACGCATTGCCTCTGTCTGCGTTATTATAAGGTGTGTATTAAGTAGTACTATTCCTATCGGTTTAATCCCTGTTACGTCCACTATTAGGGGACGTGTATATGGCATGGATTTTTGGAACAGGGAGATAGGAAAAGATGCTTGGTCGGACCTCCTACTTCGAATTTGGGGCACTGCACGTGCAATCTAAGGTGCCACCAGATAAGAGAGGTGTATTAAGTTGTAATACTCATTCCTATCAGTTTAATACCTTTTACGTTACCTATCAGGGGACGTGTATATGGCATGGATTTTTGGAACAGGGAGATGGAAAAAGATGCTTGGTTGAACCTCCTACTTCGAATTTGGGGCACTGCACGTGCAATCTAAGGTGCCACCAGATAGGAGAGGTGTATTAAGTTGTAATACTCATTCCTATCAGTTTAATACCTGTTACGTTACCTATCAGGGGACGTGTATATGGCATGGATTTTTGGAAGAGGGAGATGGAAAAAGATGCTTGGTTGGACCTCCTACCTCGAATTTGGGGCACTGCACGTGCAATCTAAGGTGCCACCAGATTTGAGAGGTGTATTAAGTTGTAATACTCATTCCTATCAGTTTAATACCTGTTACGTTACCTATCAGGGGACGTGTATATGGCATGGATTTTTGGAACAGGGAGATGGAAAAAGATGCTTGGTTGGACCTCCTACTTCGAATTTGGGGCACTGCACGTGCAATCTAAGGTGCCACCAGATAGGAGTGGTGTATTAAGTTGTACTATTCATTCCTATCAGTTTAATACCTGTTCCGTCACCTATCTTTCCTCCCAATAGCACATTCTATATGTCATCAACCCGCCTGTGTGTATTTAGAGAACCCCACTTTAAGGCCCTTAACCTGGGACAAGGTGGCTTGGCTATCAGAATTGCCTCAGAACCTTAAAAACTCGCCAAACCCCCTAATCAGACACTCACTATCATACTGGAAATGGGCCAAGAAACACACAGCTTTGTTCCCTGGATCCACCCAAATGACCCCAATTCTTGACCACCCTCAGGCTCCGAAACACACGAGCACAACATCACAACACTGGTGGAGATCAAGAAAACTAGATAGACTGGGAGAGTGGTTAGTAAAGGGCCAGATGCTCACCTATGAGGAACTGAGGGACAAGCATGTCAGAACATTACAATTACTGTAGGCTGAGGCATTTCACACACTTCCTGACCCAGAAACAGAAACCAGAAAATTGGTTCTCCAAAATTTGTAAAGATAAACCTTTATCAAGGGGGATCATTGGGTCGCTTTACAAATATAAAACATTTGTTACTGGTTGAAGCGACACTGGGGGAAGGACCGGAGTGGGTGAGCCCTGGAGACCCTTCAAAAGTAACCGGCGGCAAAATCATCCCAGGAAAGGAGAGGTCGCTTACTGAAGCCTGCCCTAGGGTAACCCAAGGGTGATTGCCAAGTTTAGATATTGTAAATAATAAGCTAATACTGCTGGAGGGATGATAGCTAATAGGACTTTGGTGTTTCCTGCAGATATACTCTTTACTATTGTCTGTTTTACCATGTTTTAGGTATCTCTTAATTTGCAATCACAGTAAAAAATAAGAAAAATTATTAACCTAAAAAGTAAAAATAAGAAGGAATAGCCAGCTAACTTTCACAAAATGTCTCTATTGTAAACATGTATTTTTGCACAACTGTTATGCAAGACTGTTAAAAAATGCTTTATTTTTCATTACATGCTGTACGCCTTCTAAAATAAAATAATTTAAATGCAAAAATTAGGTATTGTTGCAGCGACCAGAAAAATTGATGTTAGTTTGCCAGGCAGAAAGTGCCCTAAAACATTGTGTCTTGAACCCTAGTTGGTGGCGGATAAGTCACGCAAGTCATCCGGCATTCAGGGATAAAATACAGCAGCGTGTGGACCATTATTAGCTCAAGGCAGCTCATCTATCAGGCCTTTTTTAATCGAATGTATGTGAGGTAATCTAGACTTTTTTGACCTAGGGGACTTCTCTTATCAGTGGCAAAACCTCCTGCTGCAATGAAGGTCCTTTCTGACAGCACACTTGAAGCGGGGCAGGACAGAAGTTCTATGGAAAATTGGGATAGCTCAGGCCACAGGGCAAGCGTACATACCCAGTAGTCAAGGGGTTTATAGCTCCTCATAGTGTCGATATCTGTAGTTATGGCGAGGTAGTCTGTTACCTGACGGTTGAGTCGTTCTCTGAGCGTGGACCCAGAAGGGCTGTGGCGATGCATAGGACTTAAAAAGCTCTGCATGTCCTCTTTTTGTTCACCTCTTCCGCCGATAGACTGCCTTTGTGCTGTGACATCACCCTTAAACGCTGTGTAAAGCATACTTTTTAATTTATTTTGGTAGTGCTGCATCCTTTCCGACATGTGGTAATTCGGTAACATTTCAGGTACTTTCTGCTTATACCGGGGGTCTAGTAGCGTGGACACCCAGTACAGGTCGTTCTCCTTCATCCTTTTTATACGAGGGTCCCTCAACAGGCACGACAGCATGAAAGACCCCATTTGCACAAGGTTGGATGCCGAGCTAGTCATGTCCCGTTCCTCGACCTCAGTGATCTCACTGAAGTTATGTTCTTCCCCCCAGCCACGTACAACACCACTGGTACCAGATAGGTGACAACGAGCACCCTGGGATGAGTGTTGTGGTTGGTCTTCCTCCTCCTCCTCAAAGCCACATTCCTCCTTTGACTCCTCTTCCTCACAATCCTCTTCCAGCGTTGCCGCAGGTCCAGCAAGCAATGCTGATAAGGCTGTTTCTGGCGGTGATGGTGACCACAACTCTTCCTCTTCCTCTTCAAGCTCATCTACGGCCTGATCCAGCACTCTTCGCAGGGCACGCTCCAGGAAGAAACCAAATGGTATGATGTCGCTGATGGTGCCCTGGGTGCGACTGACCAGGCTTGTCACCTCCTCAAAAGGACGAATAAGCCCACAGGCATTGCGCATGAGCGTCCAGTAACGTGGCAAAAAATTCCCCAGCTCCGCAGAGGCTGTCCTAGCACCCCGGTCATACAAATACTCGTTAAAGGCCATACACGGCACATGTGTCAACTTGCCCAAATTCAATGCCGCCAACAAATTTCTTCCGTTGTCACAAACCACTTTGACGATCTCCAGTTGGTGCGGAATCAGCCACTGATCCCTCTGTGCGTTCAGGGCGGACAGGAGTGCTGGTCCGGTGTGACTCTTTGCTTTCAGGGAAGTCAACCCCAAGAAGGCGTGACACTGCCGTATCCGGGTCAGAGTCTGGGGGCTTCCACTGCCCAGCATGGAAGATTATACACAGGTCAGAGTCTGGGGGCTTCCACTGCCCAGCATTGAAGATTATACACAGGTCAGAGTCTGGGGGCTTCCACTGCCCAGCATGGAATATTATACACAGGTCAGAGTCTGGGGGCTTCCACTGCCCAGCATGGAATATTATACACAGGTCAGAGTCTGGGGGCTTCCACTGCACAGCATGGAATATTATACACAGGTCAGAGTCTGGGGGCTTCCACTGCCCAGCATGGAATATTATACACAGGTCAGAGTCTGGGGGCTTCCACTGCACAGCATGGAAGATTATACGCATTGCCTCTGTCTGCGTTATTATAAGGTGTGTATTAAGTAGTACTATTCCTATCGGTTTAATCCCTGTTACGTCCACTATTAGGGGACGTGTATATGGCATGGATTTTTGGAACAGGGAGATAGAAAAAGATGCTTGGTCGGACCTCCTACTTCGAATTTGGGGCACTGCACGTGCAATCTAAGGTGCCACCAGATAAGAGAGGTGTATTAAGTTGTAATACTCATTCCTATCAGTTTAATACCTGTTACGTTACCTATCAGGGGACGTGTATATGGCATGGATTTTTGGAACAGGGAGATGGAAAAAGATGCTTGGTTGAACCTCCTACTTCGAATTTGGGGCACTGCACGTGCAATCTAAGGTGCCACCAGATAGGAGAGGTGTATTAAGTTGTAATACTCATTCCTATCAGTTTAATACCTGTTACGTTACCTATCAGGGGACGTGTATATGGCATGGATTTTTGGAACAGGGAGATGGAAAAAGATGCTTGGTTGAACCTCCTACTTCGAATTTGGGGCACTGCACGTGCAATCTAAGGTGCCACCAGATAGGAGAGGTGTATTAAGTTGTAATACTCATTCCTATCAGTTTAATACCTGTTACGTTACCTATCAGGGGACGTGTATATGGCATGGATTTTTGGAAGAGGGAGATGGAAAAAGATGCTTGGTTGGACCTCCTACCTCGAATTTGGGGCACTGCACGTGCAATCTAAGGTGCCACCAGATTTGAGAGGTGTATTAAGTTGTAATACTCATTCCTATCAGTTTAATACCTGTTACGTTACCTATCAGGGGACGTGTATATGGCATGGATTTTTGGAACAGGGAGATGGAAAAAGATGCTTGGTTGGACCTCCTACTTCGAATTTGGGGCACTGCACGTGCAATCTAAGGTGCCACCAGATAGGAGTGGTGTATTAAGTTGTACTATTCATTCCTATCAGTTTAATACCTGTTCCGTCACCTATCTTTCCTCCCAATAGCACATTCTATATGTCATCAACCGGCCTGTGTGTATTTAGAGAACCCCACTTTAAGGCCCTTAACCTGGGACAAGGTGGCTTGGCTATCAGAATTGCCTAAGAACCTTAAAAACTCGCCAAACCCCCTAATCAGACACTCACTATCATACTGGAAATGGGCCAAGAAACACACGGCTTTGTTCCCTGGATCCACCCAAATGACCCCAATTCTTGACCACCCTCAGGCTCCGAAACACACGAGCACAACATCACAACACTGGTGGAGATCAAGAAAACTAGATAGACTGGGAGAGTGGTTAGTAAAGGGCCAGATGCTCACCTATGAGGAACTGAGGGACAAGCATGTCAGAACATTACAATTACTGTAGGCTGAGGCATTTCACACACTTCCTGACCCAGAAACAGAAACCAGAAAATTGGTTCTCCAAAATTTGTAAAGATAAACCTTTATCAAGGGGGATCATTGGGTCGCTTTACAAATATAAAACATTTGTTACTGGTTGAAGCGACACTGGGGGAAGGACCGGAGTGGGTGAGCCCTGGAGACCCTTCAAAAGTAACCGGCGGCAAAATCATCCCAGGAAAGGAGAGGTCGCTTACTGAAGCCTGCCCTAGGGTAACCCAAGGGTGATTGCCAAGTTTAGATATTGTAAATAATAAGCTAATACTGCTGGAGGGATGATAGCTAATAGGACTTTGGTGTTTCCTGCAGATATACTCTTTACTATTGTCTGTTTTACCATGTTTTAGGTATCTCTTAATTTGCAATCACAGTAAAAAATAAGAAAAATTATTAACGTAAAAAGTAAAAATAAGAAGGAATAGCCAGCTAACTTTCACAAAATGTCTCTATTGTAAACATGTATTTTTGCACAACTGTTATGCAAGACTGTTAAAAAATGCTTTATTTTTCATTACATGCTGTACGCCTTCTAAAATAAAATAATTTAAATGCAAAAATTAGGTATTGTTGCAGCGACTAGAAAAATTGATGTTAGTTTGCCAGGCAGAAAGTGCCCTAAAACATTGTGTCTTGAACCCTAGTTGGTGGCGGATAAGTCACGCAAGTCATCCGGCATTCAGGGATAAAATACAGCAGCGTGTGGACCATTATTAGCTCAAGGCAGCTCATCTATCAGGCCTTTTTTAATCGAATGTATGTGAGGTAATCTAGACTTTTTTGACCTAGGGGACTTCTCTTATCAGTGGCAAAACCTCCTGCTGCAATGAAGGTCCTTTCTGACAGCACACTTGAAGCGGGGCAGGACAGAAGTTCTATGGAAAATTGGGATAGCTCAGGCCACAGGGCAAGCGTACATACCCAGTAGTCAAGGGGTTTATAGCTCCTCATAGTGTCGATATCTGTAGTTATGGCGAGGTAGTCTGTTACCTGACGGTTGAGTCGTTCTCTGAGCGTGGACCCAGAAGGGCTGTGGCGATGCATAGGACTTAAAAAGCTCTGCATGTCCTCTTTTTGTTCACCTCTTCCGCCGATAGACTGCCTTTGTGCTGTGACATCACCCTTAAACGCTGTGTAAAGCATACTTTTTAATTTATTTTGGTAGTGCTGCATCCTTTCCGACATGTGGTAATTCGGTAACATTTCAGGTACTTTCTGCTTATACCGGGGGTCTAGTAGCGTGGACACCCAGTACAGGTCGTTCTCCTTCATCCTTTTTATACGAGGGTCCCTCAACAGGCACGACAGCATGAAAGACCCCATTTGCACAAGGTTGGATGCCGAGCTAGTCATGTCCCGTTCCTCGACCTCAGTGATCTCACTGAAGTTATGTTCTTCCCCCCAGCCACGTACAACACCACTGGTACCAGATAGGTGACAACGAGCACCCTGGGATGAGTGTTGTGGTTGGTCTTCCTCCTCCTCCTCAAAGCCACATTCCTCCTTTGACTCCTCTTCCTCACAATCCTCTTCCAGCGTTGCCGCAGGTCCAGCAAGCAATGCTGATAAGGCTGTTTCTGGCGGTGATGGTGACCACAACTCTTCCTCTTCCTCTTCAAGCTCATCTACGGCCTGATCCAGCACTCTTCGCAGGGCACGCTCCAGGAAGAAACCAAATGGTATGATGTCGCTGATGGTGCCCTGGGTGCGACTGACCAGGCTTGTCACCTCCTCAAAAGGACGAATAAGCCCACTGGCATTGCGCATAAGCGTCCAGTAACGTGGCAAAAAATTCCCCAGCTCCGCAGAGGCTGTCCTAGCACCCCGGTCATACAAATACTCGTTAAAGGCCATGCACGGCACATGTGTCAACTTGCCCAAATTCAATGCCGCCAACAAATTTCTTCCGTTGTCACAAACCACTTTGATGATCTCCAGTTGGTGCGGAATCAGCCACTGATCCCTCTGTGCATTCAGGGCGTACAGGAGTGCTGGTCCGGTGTGGGGGCAAGCAGGGCAGCAGTGGTTGACGTGGCTGAAGATGCTGGACCAGGAGGAGGATGGCGGCTTTGACTTTGTGTGTTGCTTGTACTGATGTGTTTATCCCATAGGCGTTTGTGATGTGACATCATGTGCCTTCGCAAAGAAGTTGTACCTAGGTGGGTGTTGGACTTCCCACGACTCAGTTTCTTTTCGCACAGGTTGCAAATGGCATCACTGTTGTCACAGGCAGACACACAAAAAAATTGCCACACTGCTGAGCTCTGCAATGACGGCATTCTGGTGGTGGCAAAAGCATATGTTGACTGGCGTGCTGTCTGGCTGACCCCGGGTGCCGATGCATGCTGTCTGACTGTGCCACTAGCTACTTTCAACTCCTCCTCCTCTCTGTCTCCCCATCTGAACTTTCCTCCTGTTCCTCTTCTCTTATAGCGGGCACCCACGTGCCATCCACAGACGCATCGTCATCATCAACCGCTTCACTTGTATCTGACAACTCAACAAAGGAAGCAGCACCGGGTACTACATCATCATCATCAGACCGTACGTCCATGTGTGTAATGCTGCCTGACTGGGATATATCCCTGTTATCTACATCCTCTGGCACTAATGTTTGTGCATCACTCATTTCTTCCAACGGATCTGTAAATAACTCTGCTGACGGATCAAGTGAAGCGGCTGTGGTGCTAGTGTTGGTGGTGGCGGCAGGCGGGCGAGTGTTAACTGGAGAGGTGCCCGAAGCTAAGCTGGAGGAGGATGGTGCGTCTAGGTTGCGAGCGGAAGCTGTAGAAGATTGGGTGTCCTGTGTTAGCCAGTCAACCATGACCTCAGAACTGTTCAAGTTCAGGGTACGTTGCCTCTGAAAACTGGGCATTATTCTAGGGCCAAAGGGAATCACAGCACCATGACCACGACGGCCCCTGCGGGGTGGCCTGCCTCTGCCTGTCATTTTTTTTACGATTACAGTAAAAAAAGGGTTGTTTGATTTCACTGCACACTATGGTTGCACTAGATATGAGTGTCACTGCGCACTGGCAAAAGTTGGCAGACTAGATGCAATAGGCCTCACACACACGCCTTTAGGCAGGCTACTGATATTCAATCGATTACAGTAAAAAAAGGGTTGTTTTATTTCACTTCACACTACAGTTGCACTAGATATGAGTGTCACTGCGCACTGGCAAAAGTTGGCAGACAAATACCACCTTTGCACTGTTTTAATAACAGTTCCCAATATGAGACATGACTAACTGATCATTTTACCAGAAAAAAACGACCTATACCAAACATCAGGCTATCAGTCTATTAGATTTCCCAGGTTGGGCTACTGTCTTCATTGCCCTGGAACATTTAGAGATCATATGTGATTGATTGCCTGATTCGATTAGTTTTTCAATTGATGTTAAATCTTGATGGTTGTTTCCTTTATAGCTAAGATGTTTCAAAGCTCTAGTTAATGAAATAAGTTCTAGCCAGGATTTTTCTTAATATTATACTTTGTTTAACTCTTCTAATCCCAAAAGTACACCACTTTGGTATATTAATCCCATTCTTTATCAATGGTGATATGTCTGAAGATTTTATTTCTTATTTCAACAGTTCTATTGGTGCCCAAGTGAAGGATAATTTGAAAAATTCATCTTCATTCTGTTGGCATACCAGAATTTAATTAGGGAATTTAAAGCTTTCGATAAATTCAAACACTTCAAATATTCATATTTTGGCTGTCAAATAGCCAATTTAATAGGCATTGTTTCCAACAGGGCTTCTTCAATGTCTATCCAGATCATTTTGGTATTATCTGTGTTCCAACTTATTATATGTGAAAGAATAATGCTGTCATGGATGTCTATTACTCTAGGGTAAGCCAGTCCTCCACTTTTACATTTTCTTCATGTTACAGTGCCTTGCAAAAGTATTCACCACCCTTGACTTTTTACCTATTTTGTTATATTACAGCCTTAAATTCAATGTTTTGTTAATCTGAATTTTATGTGATGTATCAGAACACAATAGTCTAAGTTAGTGAAGTCAAATGAGAAACATATATACATAAAACTATTTTTTAGAAATAGAAAACACAAAATTGGCATCTGCGTATGTATTCATCCTCTTTGTTATGAAGCCCATAAAAAGCTCTGGTGTAACCAATTACCTTCAGAAGTCACATAATTAGTGAAATAATGTCCACCTGTGTGCAATCTAAGGATCACATTATCTGTCATTACATATACACAACTTTTTTGAAAGGCCCCAGAGGTTGCAACACCTAAGCAAGAGGCACCACTAACCAAACACTGCCATGATGACCAAGGAACTCTCCAAACAAGTAAGGGACAATGTTGTTGAGAAGTACAAGTCAGGGTTAGGTTATAAAAAAATATCCAAATCTTTGATGATCCCCAGGAGCACCTTCAAATCTATTATAACCAAATGGAAAGAACATGGCACAACAGCAAACCTGCCAAGAGACGGCCACGCACAAAAACTCACGGACTGGGCAAGGAGGGCATTAATCAGAGAGGCAGCACAGAGACCTAAAGTAACCCTGGAGGAGCTGCAGAGTTCCACAGCAGAGACTGGAGTATCTGTACATGGGATGACAATGAACTGTACGCTCCATAGAGTTGGGCTTTATGGCAGAGTGGCCAGAAGAAAGCCATTACTTTCAGCAAAAAACAAAATGTCACGTTTTGAGTTTGCCAAAAGGCATGTGGGAGACTCCCAAAATGTATGGAGGAAGATGCTCTGGTCTAATGCAACTAAAATCAAAGAAAACTCTATGTCTGGCGCAAACCCAACACATCACATCACCCATAGAACACCATCCCCACAGTAAAACATGGTGGTGGCAGCATCATGCTGTGGTGGTGTTTTTCAGCAACTGGGACTGAGAAACTTGTCAGGGTTGAGGAAAAGATGGTGCTAAATACAGGGATATTCTTGAGCAAAACCTGTACCACTCTGTGCGTGATTTGAGGCTAGGACGGAGGTTCACCTTCCAGCAGGACAATGACCCCAAACACACTGCTAAAGCAACACTTGAGTGGTTTAAGGGGAAACATGTAAATGTGTTGAAATGGCCTAGTCAAAGCCCAGACCTCAATCCAATAGAAAATCTGTGATCAGACTTAAAGTTAGCTGTTTACAAACGCAAACCATCCAACTTGAAGGAGCTGGAGCAGTTTTGCAAGGAGGAATGGGCAAAAATCCCAGTGGTAAGATGTGGCAAGCTCATAGAGACTTATCCAAAGTGACTTGGAGCTATGATTGCTGCAAAAGGTTGCTCTACAAAGTATTGACTTTAGAGGGTGAATAGTTATGCACATTGACTTTTTCTGTTATTTTGTCCCATTTGTTGTTTGCTTCACAATAAAAAACTTCAACGTTGTAGGCATGTTCTGTGAATTAAATGATGCAAATCCTCAAACAATCCATGTTAATTCCAGGTTGTGAGGCAACAAAACACAAAAAATGCCAAGGAGGGGTGAATACTTTTGCAAAGCACTGTATATTAATGTTCATTCTAGCTTTCTTACCGTTTAATAGGAAATTTTCTAACATTCTTTGAAAATCTTTTAAAATATACTTCGGAACTATTTCCGCTATAGACCTTAAGATATAGGACATTTTTGGGAAAATATTCATTTTTATAATGGGAATCCTTGCCATCCATGACAGCCTAATATCCTTCCATTTCATGAATTTCAATCTAATTTAACTGGATACTATTTTAAAATTTTCTTTCATAATTTTCTTTAACTGAAATGATAATTTTATTCCTAAATGTATGATAAATCCTGAATCCCAATTGTATGAGTATATGTGTTTTAACTTTAGGATCAATTCTCTTTTCAATCCCCTGTAAATAATGTCTGACACATAGTTACATAGACTTAGCATAGTTTATTCGCAAATATGATAGCCTATTACATTCTTCCAAAATTTGGGGCAATTTCAGTAGAGATTGTTCAGGTTTGGATAGTGTTAGTACAACATCGTCCGCAAAAATGAGGATATTATACTCCATTTTGCCAATCGTCACTCTTCCCACTTCTTGCGTCGCTCTAATTAATTCCGCTAAAGGCTCCAAATACAAAACAAATAACAGAGAAGATAAGGGGCAGCCTTCGCGGGTACCGTTTTTAATCAGAGAACTTTCAGATTCAAAACCGTATCCGGAGATTATAGTACTGGGGTTCACATAAAATGACCCTATTGATTTAGAGGTGAAATCCTCCAGACCACATTTCAGGAGTACCATTCTTAGGAATTCCCAGCTGACTCTGTCAAATGCTTTTTCAGCACCTAGTGACAGAGTCAGCATGGGAATATTCCTTCTGTTCGAGTAAGATAATATATCCATCAACCATCTTTTATTGTCCGGGCCTTGGCATCCATTGATGAAACAAGATAGATTAAATTAGACAATATCCAACAGTATTAAATTAGACAATATCCGGTTCAGTCTATCTGCCAAAATCTTTAAATAGATTTTAATGTCAGAGTTTATAAGCAAAATTGGCCTATAATTTTTATAATCCTCCAATTTTTTTCCTTGTTTTGGTTTTGGTATATTCAAATTGTTTCCGCCAGTATTGTTCCATTGTTCATTATGGAGTTATGCATTGAACATAAATGTTCACTTAAAGTGGTTGAGAAGCATCTATAATATAAATTGTTAAAGCCATCTAAACCAGGAGCTTTTTTTAATTTAAGTTTTTCGATGACTGCTTCTATCTTATTCCTGGTGATTGGGCTATTCAATACTAACAGTCCCTCTTCGTTTATTCTCGGAAGCTTTATCCCCTCCAGAAATGTTTCTATATCTGATTTTAGAGTTTTATTAAATCCATATTCTGATTCTAAATTATATAGATTATAATAATACTTGTAAATATTTTACATATTTCCTTTGGATGAGAGTAGAACATATTGTCAGGTCCTTTCAATCTGTCTATCCTACTCTAAATATTCAGTGTTTTTTTTATTATATTAGCCATATATTTCCCTGTTTTGTTTCCTAGGAAATAATGTGTTTGCTGAAACCTCCAGTTTTACTTATCAATCTCAAGTTGGAGAGTTTTCTTTATCTGGGCGTTCAGTTGAATTATTTCTTTTATAGTTTCATGATTAGGTGCTATCTTGTTTTTACTTGATAGTTAGTCCAACAGTATTTACATTTCTCTCAAAGGTTTTACCTTCCTCTTTCCTTATTTGTACAGATTTAGATATCATAACTCCTCGTATATTTGATTTATTTGGGAATTCACCATGGACATTGGATTCCTAGCTCAAAGACATGGCCCTCCTTCCTTTGCTAAATGTTAATCTGTATTTATCATTGTCTGAACCTAATTTATGTACAGCGCTACGGAATATGTTGGCGCGTTATAAATAAACTATAATAATAATAATTTATGGGCACACCACACGATGGAGGGGCATGAAACTGATTGCTTATTTAGATAAAAAAAAATCTGTATCTCTTCTTTTTTATCCTTCATTTGGTTTTGATTTTTAAGTAAATTGTTATTCATTTTCCACTGTCTTCTAATTAGACCTCCTCTCTTGTCAAATATGGAAATACTTAACATGGAGTGGTCTGACCATGTAGATGTTATTATTTCAGATGATTGAGTCATATTTAATATCTGCCAAGACATAATCAATTCTTGAGTAGGAGGAGTGACGATTGGAGTAGAAAGCATAGTCTCTTAATTGTGGATGACACACCCTCCAAACATCAAACATTTAATTCTCCACTACTCCCAGATCAAGATGGATTAATCCTGGGAAGAGAAGTTCCAGGAAGCACAAGATGCACCTTTAATCTTATAGATGTTGCCAAAAAAAATGATTCTTTTGATGCTACTTGCGCTGGACGTGGAAAAGGCCTTTGACAGAATAGAAAGGAATTTACTTAAAGAACTTAACATTATAAATCAACAAGCGCTCTGGTTATGCTTAAAAACTAAAATCAAACTGGAAAGCTTTCCTAAAAGCATCTCACATTCCATTAATCTGTGGAATCAAATTAACAAGCGTATACCTTTATTGGAGGCAGGTTTCTGGCTCACCCTGTGGCTATTCTCTTTTTCTCTGGGAAAAAAAATTAAGGGCCATATTAAATTCCGGCCTCGTAAGTTCAACGTGTAGATCTTAAAGCCTACGTGCTTCAAAATCTCCTGAGTTATGTTGCTATTAAATTAGAAGGGCTTGGAAGGGCTAAGGAGCAACTTACGAGCAAGCCAAATCGTAAGCCAGTCTTCTCGCACGTTGAATGTGTGGCCGTGATAAGACCAATTAGTCTAACATGTAGCAAAGTTAGACTTAGCCAATGGCAGAAGAGAACGCCATCATGGCTAATTGAAGCCTGTGGGATCACCCGCAGGCCCCCAACATCATCCCATGCCGCGTTGTTCCCGATCAGTGTGGCAGTTAAAAACACAAGCCATGCCCCGGGGTGTACTCCAAGTACCCCCCGTGCACCAAAAAAATGAACTCCCCCCTATGCCAGGGGTCCCCATTGGGACCCACGCAGTGTCCCCATATCAACCCTTGAAGCAAACCCTTGCTGCATTTAAAATGTTATATTTCCCTTTGCGGGTCCTGAAAAGACCTTAAAGGTCCTTAAAGGACCTGCTCTGAATAAAAAAATTAACCCCTGCCACAGGGGTACTATAAGTACCCCCCCAAGCATCTAAAATTAACCCCATCACTCATGGTGGTCTATACGAACCCCCATGAGCCTCTAATTAACCACCTCAGTCACATAAGGGTCTATACAGACCCTCATGGGACACTAATTAACCCTAATATTAACATCATAAGTGCCATGAGGGTCCTTCACTACCTTACACTACACTATTAGCCACTACAATAAACCAATAAATCTATATTAACTCATTTAAGTAATTAACCCTATTACTAACAACTTAACCCCATCTAGACCTATTTAACTCCATCTAGTCCTATGTAATCCTATCTAGTCCTATTTTACCCCATCTAGCCCTATTTAACCCTATCTAGACTTATTTTACCCCGTCAAGTAGTATGTAACCCTATCTAGTCCTATTTAACACCATCTAGTCCTATTTAAGCCCATCTAATCCTATTTAACCCTAACTGGGCCTATGTAACCACACATGAACCCAGTAAACCCCATCCCATAAACCCCTTTCTACCCTACCCTATTAACCCCTACACAACCTACCCAACTCCTACTCTACTCCATTAAGCCCCCCTCTACCCCATCAACACCCTGTTAACCCCCACTACCATGTTATACCCTACACTACCCACCAAACACCCTAATAAAATCCCGATTACCCCACTAATTACACAAAATAGAAGAACCTTGAATAACAGAAAAAAAAACTAATTACACAAAATAAAAAAAGGACATTACTGAAAATAAAAAAAGAACATTACCAAGAATAAAAAATTCTAGGTTACATAAAAATAAAAAAAACTACTTTACAGATAATAAAGAACCTAAGTTACCCAAAATAAAAAAAGCATACATTACATGAAATAAAACATACATTACATCCAATATAACCTCTCAATACATACAATAAAACCCCTCAATACATACAGTTACCCCTAAGTACATAAAATGTAACCTCCAACTACATACATTAATACCCCTAATTACATAAAATTAACCCCCTAACTACATATATTAATACCCCTAACTACTTGCAATTAAACCCCTAACTACTTACAATTAAACCCCTAAATACATACATTAATACCCCTCACTACATACAATAATACCCCTAACTACATACATTAATGCCCCTAACTGTTCTTTTTTTATTTTTCAGTATGGTCCTTTTTTTCATTATGTGTAATTATAGTTTTTTTATTTTCTGTAATTATAGTTTTTTTGATTTTGTGTGATTAGTGGGTTAATAGGGATTTTATAAGGGGTTAATAGTGTAGGGGTTAATAGGTTACAGTAGGAGGGGGTTTATTGGATGGGGTTTACTAGGTATATTTGGGGTTAAATAGGCTGAGTTAGGGTTAAATAGGACTAGATGGGGTTACATAGGACTAGACAGGGTTAAATAGGTCTAGATGGGGTTAAGTGGTTAGTGATAGGGCTAATTAGGTTTGTTGAGGGGTAAATAGGGTTAATTAGTTAGGGGGTTAATGGAATTGTATAGGGTAGAATAGGGGTTAATATTGTAAGGTAGGGGTTAATAGGGTAGGGGTTTATTGGGTACAGTTAGGGTTAATGGGGTTTAGTTAGGTTAATGTGGTATAGTTAGGGCTAATAGTGTCGAGGGGGTTAATAGGGTAGAGGGTGGGTTAATAGTGTAATGTTGAGACTTGGTGTCATGAGGGTCATGGAGGACCTTCATTGCACTTATAGTGTTATTCTAAGGGTTAATATGTTTTTTATAGATCCCTATTGGATTAATTGGGTCAATCAGTGTCCCATAAGGGTCTTTATAGACACTTATGGGACTGATGGGGTTAATCAGTGTCCCATAAGGGTCTGTATAGACCCTTATGGGACTGAGTACATACAATAATACCCCTAACTGCATACATTAATGCCCCTAACTACATACAATTAAAACCCTAAATACATACATTAATTCACGTTACTATATACAGAATGGGGTGAATAAGCCCACTTAGAACCTAGAATATGGTGAATAAGCCCACTTACCTTGCCCAAATGCCCCTCTAGCGACAACGGTTTTCTTGCCTTTGTCCCTAGCATAAGGGCCCTTCTTAGATGTCCACAGGTCCAGCACCCCTAGGATAAATAGAAAAATATAAATGAATACAAAAATAAACACAGCATATAATCATAAATATTGTAAATAGTACACATCCCATTTCGCAATGCCCCAGTCCTCATAGTAGTCTTCACCGGCAGGGCCCCTACGAAAAAAAACGCAGCTCTAAAAATGTTTGAAAAAATAACAGAGCTCCTCCCTGGAGTAGCTCCCCATCGCAAATGAGGCTTCTTGTACATGCACCGGTAAAAAATTGGAAATGGCGCCTTCTGATTGGATGAAAACAATGTTGATCATATTTCAGCCAAAAAGAAGGGGCCAAGGTGTGAGCCAATCAGAATGGGTAAACACCCCTATATCCCATTCTGATTGGCTGATGGACATGTCAGTCATTTGTAAACCAATCAGAAGGCACTATTGCCTTCAGCCAATTAGAATGGGATACACCCCACGGGGTGTATCCCATTGTGATTGGCTTCAAGCATCTGTGTCTTCTGATTTGCTGATGTAATTGTCAATCAGATTGCAGCCAATCAGAAGATGCAGACACTTGGAGCCAATCAGAATCAAGGGTGTATCCCATTCTAATTGGCTGAAGGTAATAGTGCATCCCATTTAGATTTGCTAACACCGTGGCACCATCTGATTAACTTAAATATGATTGACAGCGTTTTCAGCCAATCAGGCGCCATTTCCAAGATGCCTCATTTGCGGCGGGGAACTCCTACAGGGAGGAGCTCCTTTATTTTTTTATTTTTTTTCGGAGGTGCCCTGCCGGCGAAGGCTACCAGGAGTAAAGTGGCATGGCGAAAAGGTAAGTGTACTATCACATATATAGTTGTGAGCGTACGAGTTGTTGCTAACGCTGCGGGCTCGCTACGCGAGCTGCGGCCCTCGCGTAGCGAGGGCAGTGGCCGAGGGTCTCAGTTGCTGGCATGGAGCGCCGTAGGCGCTCCATGCCAGCACCTGAGGACCTCGCAAAGCGAGGGCCGCAGTTGCTGGCATGGAGCGCCGAAGGCGCTCCATGCCAGCAACTGCGACCCTCGCAAACTTTACGCCGCAAACCAAACAGCACGACACACACATTACGACACTCGCAAACAACATACGACACACGTTCACACACATTACGGCCTCGCAACACTCGGACGCAACTCGCGAACATTACAAAATGTAAAACACAATACATACACACAGCACATACATAAAAACCTTACCTACACCAAGAGGGAGCACCCAGGACCTCAAAAATACAACTTACACCTCGATTTTACTCGAAATAAAACAGTTTAGGGACTAAAAAAAAATCTAAGCGAGAGAAAAAATGGCCGCCGAACAAAACGAAAACGAGGCTACAGCACTCTAAACTCGCAAAACACCACAAGAAACTCGCAAAACACCACAAAACACCTACGGATATTCCGATACAGACGTATACCACACATTACTCACCATTTTACGCCAATGCGGAAGTACACTACTACGCTAACGGTTTGGTCTCGCACACGCACAGTGTTACACTGCACACATTCAGCACGCTTACACAGCAGCTCCACACCACTAATGCTGCAGCGACATCAAAACACATTGACAGCTCTTCCACACAATGCTTTAAAATAGGTAAAGTATATTCATTTAGTAATGTATTATATATTTCATTATTACACACTAAACAGCATTAGCTACCTTACAATTTCATTGCCGTCATTTTTTGACGGGCAATTCGCTAGTCACATATATAGTTGTGAGAATACGAGCCGTTGTGAAGAGATGGGCCGCATTTGCGGAGGTGTAGGCTCAAAGGGGCCTCACACGCGGTTAACATACACACGCACGACTTAGAAAAAAAAACAACTGGGTCCCACACGCACAACTTAGAAAAAAACCAACTGCGTCCCTCGCAAAAAAATACAGCCGCACTACGACCCATTCCGAAAATGCAAAAAAAGGCCGAAAACGGCTTGCATGAAAACATCAGAAACACAATAAATAAACACAACAAACACATAAAAAGCTTACTTACAGCAGGGGGGGGGGGGGCATCCAGCACCTCGAAAATTGAATTTACACGTCCATTTAAGTCCAAAAAACGAGTTTAAACTGCCGAAAATCACCTAAGCGAGAGAAAAAATAGCCGCAGGACAAAACGAAAACGAGGCTACAGACGCAACAATACTACAGTGACTTGCAAAACTGAAACACATACTAAGCGGCACGTACCACACTGATATTAACCACCATTTTGAAAACTTCTACGCATAAAATGGCGGACGGAACGCAAATTGTAAGCTGGAACGCAAATAGCGCATGCGTATTGCGTTCTAACTGTCTGAGGCACCTCAAAGTTTATAAATACTGCCTACTTTCCAGAAAATTCTACATTTCTACTCAGGTGATGAACGGAGTGACTGGATAGTTAATTGCTGCTGTTACTTGAGAAGAGAATTATTTCCTAATTTCCTACTTTACACTGTGCAAAGGTAAGCTATAATATATTACATTTTATTACCAAGACAGCAAAAAAAACAAAAAAAAAAAAAACAACTTTAAGTATGAAAATGTGATTCATGTATAGTGACATGTGACACGCACATTTATGTGTATAGGCCCTACAACAAACTAATGGCAACCGAAACTAATTAAACAAGTATATTTAAATCACATAAAAAAAAAAAAAACTTTAACTATGAAAATGGGATTCATGTATAGTGACATGTCACGTGCACATATATGTGTATAGGCCCTACAACAAAATAATGTTAACAGAAACTAATTAAACAAGTATATTTAAATGACTTTAATTTACTGCAACTCATAGCAAAAAATATTATGGCACTAATACATATGTAACCTAAAGCTGAATCTTTGCCTTTTTTCACTATTCACACAGGCCCTCATTCTATTATTGGCAGTAGGAGATGCGGGGCCGCAAGGACCGGCTGCAAGCTATTCGCCTATTCTATTCCCTTCCGGCCGGGGATTCCGGCAGGCTTGCGGCCGGCGCCGTGCTATCCCTTGCGGCCGCACGCGCCGGAGGAAAGCCTTTGATCTAAAACGGCCGCAAGAGTTTCGGCCGTAAAAAAATCCTGGTTGCTATTCAATTGCTCCGGGAACCCTCTCTGCAAGGCTAAAACCGAGCCGCAGCTTACTTGCAGCAAAAAGGTCCCGCGGGCACACAATTAAGCACATTTTAAAGCCATAATAAAGCCATCCTGCACTCTTATAAGACTATAAAGTGATTGTAGGTGTTAGCATTCATAGCACAACATTCCCCTACACTCAAATCCGTAAATAAATTGTATTTGAATTTATGTCAAATATCTGTGGAAAAAGTCCAGAGGGCTTGGAGCACCTCAGACCCGCCCACGCTGCGGCAGGAAAATAAACAGTTAATGTAATCTCGGATTTGGGCTGATGTGCAAGCTTGAGAGGGGGTTGCTATTAATCCTCATGTCCCCCATTATGATCCCTAGCATTTATAGAGCTTTACAGTGCCGGCTTGAATTTATGTTTGCATTTAAAGATTTCTGAGCTTAAGGCCGGTTGCAAGATATACGGCCGGCCGTAAGGGGATAGCCTTGTGGCGCCGTATAATTGAATTGCAAGGTAACGGGAGCCCCGCAAGGAATCGCAGCTTTGCGGCCGATTTACGGCCGATAATAGATTGAGGGCCCCAGAGTCTGCACTAACAGCGTCACTCAAGAATTTGCACCATGGACTGTGAAAGAGAATTACTTTTAAAGAACACAAACAAAGAAGAGGTAAGATAGAAAAATATATTACATGTTGAAAAAGACCATGCTTTGCTAAATCAAAAAGAAGAAATATACAATTAACCATTTAAATTTCTTTTTCAAACAGACACTACAAGAAGACTGGCGGATTAAGATTGGCAGGAGGGGACCCTCTGTCATTCGGACAAGAACAACACTTCAATCAAGGTATAGGAAGTAGAAAAAAAAGAAATATATATGTTTAATGGCCGCCAATATAAAAATTAGAAAGTACAAAAAATAAAAAAAATATTAATTTAATAAAGACTAAAACAACACAGTTCAACAAACTTCACAAACACCTACACAATTTACAAAGAAAGACAGTTTCAGAGAAAAACAAAACAAAAAAAGAGGTAGTCACAAAACAGGATAGCATCTGAAACATTAGCAACATAGATAAAACAAAAGTATTCCTCCTCTTTAATGTAAAATAAACTCCAACCATCACCCACAAGCCAAATGCAGCAATCAAAAAGTGGTGAACACAAAATAGGATAAAACAAAAAAGCCACCCATGATATAGAAAAGGCAATTAACATTCAATTTTAATGTCCAACATCATTTAATACTCATAAAGAAGACTAATTAAGCAAATAAAGTATGCAAAATATGGTGGACACAAAACCGGATTGTACCGAAAATCACACAAACAGATAGAAAAGTGAATTAATATTCTTCTTCATTGTTTAAGAGCCTATAAGCATTACAAAGAAGCCTAAATAAGCATACCAAAAGTGGTGGACACAAAACAGGATAATGCTAAAAACATTGTGATCAGATCCAAAATAGTAAAAACATTAATAATTACAGGGAAAAAAAGGATAACTGTAATATACAAATACAATTAAAATATTTGAAAAAGTTGCACAAAAAACAGCATAGTAGTAAAATTCACCATAACAGATACAATAGAACAAAACAATAAGGTTTGCTATTCAGTACAAATACATTAAAATAAAATAACTTTTTTACTTTTTATTTTACAACAGACACTGCGCGAAGAGCATCGGACGAAGACTTTCAACAGCAGACCAACAAAGATTCTGCTTGAAATTACACTTCAACCAAGGTACAGTATAACAAGTAAAAAAAGAGAAAACTAAATAAACATGTTTGCTCTGCATCCATGTCAACAGAAAAAAAAAAGATTAACAACCACTAACTATAACTTTTACCAAGATATAACTGACACATTTTTCATTTACCTCTTATTTGTCTTTTATGGACAATAATGTTAAACAGTAAATCCAAACTTCAATCTAGCCACAAAAAAAAAGAAAACTGCATAGTCCACAAAAGTCTCAAAACACACAGTAAATAAAATGTGTCATTCTAAATTACCAGTCCTAATGTACAATATTAAGCATAAAACCTAACCACACACATAAAATACAATAGTACAACAAATAGTACTAACACCCAAAAAAACAACAATAGAAACATTTTTTTTTAATCTGCTCTGTAAATCAGTGCACAGTTTTTTGTCTGTTGCAGTAATCAGTGATACAGGTGAGAGTGGGTGTGACTTGGCCTTTGTAAAGGATTATCTGTGTGCATTGTGTGAGGTCCTGTTTGAATCTGCTCTGTAAATCAGTGCACAGTTTTCTGTCTGTTGCAGTAATCAGTGATACAGGTGAGAGTGGGTGTGGCTTGGCCTGTGTAAGTTATATCTGTGTGCATTTGTGTGAGGTCCTGTTTGAATCTGCTCTCTAAATCAGTGCAGAGTTTTCTGTCCTGTTGCAGTAATCAGTGATACAGGTGAGAGTGGGTGTGGCTTGGCAAGTGTAAGTTATATCTGTGTGCATTTTGTCGTTTTCTGCTGAATCCGTTCTGTGAGGCAGTGCAGTGTTTTCTGTCCTGTGCTCATTTATCATTGTTCAGGTGAGTAGGGAAGAGCGAGCTTAGGAGCTTTCAATAATTTCTAATGTAAGTGTAATTAGTGTGTAGGAGATTTAATAAAAGGAGGAAATCCAAAGAAAATGTGTATTATAAAAAAAAACAGAAAACAAACGTATATATTTTTTTCTGTTTTGTTTGGGTTAAGGTGTAGAAAAGCAATCTTTAAACAAATACATTGATTTGTTTTCTCACTGTATTTTTGTAACTGATAATCATGAGTCAGTCCAGTGGCAACCTCACTCAGTGTACATCCTGCCAAATGTATGCACTACTGGAACAGATGATCCAGGGTCCATACCTCTGTGACAGGTGTGAGCATGTTGCCTCTCTGGAAGCTAAAATTGAAGATCTGGAGAGGAGAATTGCAGCACTTAGTGATACTGCTTCACTGGAAAGGGAGGTGGTGCTCACTGAGCACAGTTTAGCTGGGCCTAGTATGGAGGGAGGAGCTGGACCTAGTGAGGATGTCCAGGGAGGTAGCTGGGTTACAGTTAGAAGGGGAATCAGGGGGAACAGGAGGAGGCAGGCCAGTTCTGAGTTGGCAAACACCAACAGATTTGCCAGATTGAGTGAAACTGTTGGGGATGGCCATTCAGGAATGGCAATGCCAGATAGAGCTGTTCCCTCTAACAGCCGAGAGAACAGTTCTACTGGAGGAGAGAGAGGGCAGAATAGGCAGAGCAACAGATATGTTCTGGTGGTAGGGGACTCTATTATTAGTAAGGTAGACAGGGTAATTTGTCTTAATGACTTAAAGGGATTTGCATAAATTAGAAAAATGGGCTGCTAAATGGCAGATGAGATTTAATACAAAAAAATGCAAGGTTATGCATTTGGGAAGGAAAAATAGCCATGCAATCTATAATCTTAATGGAGCAAATCTTGGTGTATCAGATATTGAAAAGGATTCGATAGACAACTTCAAAAAGAGATTAGATATATTTTTGAATAAAGAGGGCATTCAAGGCTATCCTAGATATATTTATCCAGGGAGAAATTTGATCGCCAGTTTCTGGGGTCAGGAAAGAATTTTGCTTTTTTTCCCCTTATGAGACAATTGGCAAAGTTTCAATGGGGTTTTTTTTTCTGTTTGCCTTCCTCTAGATCAATTAACAATTAATAATAAATAGTGCACATTAAAAAGATCAATAGAGATCTAAAAAGGTTGAACTTGAGGGACTAACTCTTTATTCATCCTCCAATTCTATACTATTAATAATTATTTAATCAACAAATTAATTTATAACTTATCCGCATATTGCAGATCAGAGGAGATCTTAACAGGTTGAACTTGATGGACTGAAAGTCTTTTTTCAACCTTAATTACTATGTAACTATGTAACATTTTCAGAGCCCCAACATATAAGCCTTTAAATAAAATATAAAAATACAATTATAACAATCCCCTGTACGATAAATTACAAAGACTAATTTCTGCCCTCTACTATCCCTATAAGCCAAAAGTACAACAACAAAAAAAAATAACAAACAAATATACACCTACTACATCTACATGAAGCTATAGTGTAATTACCTTGATTGTGCTATGCATGTAAGGCAAACATTACAACCTACGACAGAAAGTAAAAGCAAAAAAAAAAAAAACACTTATTTAACAATACAAAGAAAGTTCCGCTACAATGAACTAGAATCACATAGAAACAAACTGTTGATAAGAAACAATTTTAAAAACAAACTTAACATCTCAAAATAAACTAATGATACATAATTTTTTTTTACAGGTTAACATGGCTGATAATGAGAGCAAACAAGAAAAGATAAGACGGCAAGCTAGAGAACGACGACAGAGATTGGACAGCCAGCAGACACCGGAGCAGAAGGAAATTCGACGAGAAAAAGAACGCAATAGAATTGCAAGCAAAAGTCTATCACCTTCTAAAATTAAAGATACACAAAAAAAAGCTACTAACCAAACAAAGCGTTTAGAACCTGTTCCTGAAACATCAGAAGACATTTTACCTGAAAAAATCAAAGATATACCAAAAAAAGCCACCAAAAAAACAAAGCATTTAAAACCTGTTCCTGAAACATCACATGACATTTTACCTAAACCAATAAAAGATATACCAAAAAAAGCCACCAAAAAAACAAAGCATTTAGAACCTGTTCCTGAAACATCACATGACATTTCACCTGATGAATTTTGCAAATTAAACTGATATAGGCTTTGCAAATTGTCCTTTACTCAAGTCTTTAGCAGTAAAGGTTCATAATTCTGGGGACATGAATACTCAATGTCAGTTTTGTGAGGCTTATCATTTTAAACAGGAGAGACCAAGAGATGGCCAATTTATTAGTTGCTGTCAAAAAGGCAAGTTCAAACTTCCAGAAAGAAAATAATTTCTAATCTATTTACAAAACGTTATGACTGAACCTACTTTTCCCAACTACAAAAATTTTAAGACAAACATAAGATCCTACAATAGTGCCATATCCTTTGCATCTATGGGGGCAACATTAGCTGCTAATGTACCAGTACATGGTCCTTACTGTTTTAAAGTCCAAGGCCAAATTTATCATCGTACTTCCCATTTACATCCAGTGGAAGGAGAGCAAAGAAAATTTGCTCAACTATATGTCCTAGATACAATGGAAGCTGTTGAACAACGTATGCAGCTGGAAGAAAATAAAAAATTCTTACCCAGTGTTTTTATAGAGCTAGATAACATTATGGCCAATAACCCCTACACTAAAGCTTATAAAAAATTGGCAGAAGTAGAAAATGAACAACAACTTCATGCTCAAAGACATCAATTACCAATCCCAAAGGTCAATATGGTGCTTAAAAGAGACAGATGTTTCTATGCTTGAATTTAAAGTAGCTCAAATTGCCATTCGAAAAACATTTAATCCAATTTTATGTGCTGGAAAACTAACACAACAATGGATTATTGATTCCTATTTGCAAGTTGAGGCCAATAATTTTAACTTTATAAAATATCAACAAGATAAACTACGTGTAGAACAATATTCTGGACTAATGGACTATGTTGCTGAGGTGGCTACAAGCAAAGACATGACAGCTGGCAAAGCCATACTTTTACCATCTTCCTTTCAAGGATCTTCTCGAAATATGAGAGAAAGATACAATGATGCTATGGCTATTGTCCCCAAATTTGGCAATCCTGATTTATTTCTTACATTTACATGTAATCCCCAATGGCCAGAAATTACACAAAATTTACTTCTTGGCCAAAGTCCTTCCGATAGACCAGATTTAGTAGCCAGAGTTTTTAGGATTAAATTAAATGAATTAATACGTGACATCACTATAAGTCGCTTATTTGGCAAATGTCTTGCTTATGTATATACCATTGAATTTCAAAAAACAGGCCTTCCACATGCACATCTTCTCATAATACTTCAAGAAAAAGATAAATTAGATAGTGCTGACAAAGTGGATGCAGTCATTGTTGCTGAACTACCAGATCCAGAACTATATGGTAGACTATATGAGATTGGTACTCATCGCATGATTCATGGACCGTGTGTTGAGCTTAATCCACAATCACCATGTATGGAAAATAATAAATGTTCCAAAGAATTTCCAAAAGATTATAGGAACAAAACCTATGCCAATTGTGATGGCTATCCACTTTATAAAAAAAGAGAAGGAGATAGTGCCATTATTTGTGGCAAAAAAAGTTGACAATAGATATGTAGTACCCTACAATCCACATTTACTGATGAAGTATAACGCACACATTAATGTAGAAGCTTGCACTTCCATCAAATCCATTAAATATGTGTACAAATATATTTACAAAGGCTATGATGCAGCTACTGTAGTCGTCAAAAGTGCAGACAACCCTGAAAGCAGTGAGTTAGTACATGATGAACTTGCATCTCATGTAGATTCTCGCTATGTAAGTGCACCAGAAGCTATGTGGTGCCTTTTGAAATTAGAAATGCATGATAGATCACATGCAGTATATAGATTAGCAGTACATTTGCCACAAAGACATTTAGTGTATTTCCATGCTGGAAATGAAAGCAATGCATTGGCCCAAAGTGAACATCGTCAAACTACACTAGCTGCATGGTTTGAATTAAATTCCACAGATTCAGAAGCAACACAATTCTTATATATTGAATTTCATATCACTATGTTTTTGTGAATGGATTATGGAGACCTAGAAAAAGCAGAGGAAATAAAATAATCCCAAGAATTTACACAGTCAGTCCAAGAGATCTTGAACGTTTTTGCTTACGAATATTACTTTTAAATGTTCCGGGAGCACAAAGTTTTGAACACTTAAGAACTGTTAATGACATAGAATATGAATCCTCCCATTTAGCTGCAAGACATAGAAACTTACTAGCTGATGATACAGAATGGGAAAGATGTTTAGAAGAAGCAGCACTATGTCAAATGCCATGGCAGATGAGAGAACAATTTGCATTTATTTGTATCTTCTCAAATGCTCCAAATGCATTAGCTTCGTGGGACACATTTAAAAGTAATATGGCTGAAGAATGTATGCAACGATACAATGAACCTATTGCACACTTAAAAGCGTTAATGGAAATCCAAGAAGTATTTTTAACTCATGGATTAAGTTGTGCAAGTTTTAATTTGCCTGATCCAGGTCTTATAGATGACATAAACTTTGAAGACTATGACATTCAACTACAAGTAGAAAGAACAGAAGAAAGACTTGCAACTTTAAATACGTTACAATTGCAAGCATTTAATGCCATTAAAAATGCAATAGATGATGACATGGTCACAGAGTGTTATTTCTATCTTGATGGACCTGGCGGATCAGGAAAAACTTATCTATATAATTTATTAATGCGTTTTGTACGAGCACAAGGTCAAATAGCACTGCCGTTTGCCACTACTGGAATTGCTGCACTTTTGTTAGAAGGTGGAAGAACTGTACATAGTGGCTTTAAACTGCCAGTGCCTATTTTAGAAACCTCTGTGTCAGATATTCGCATGACATCATTACAAGCAAAAAAATTGAAAAAAAAGTAAATTAATTATAATAGATGAGGCCACAATGATGTTACATAGTTACATAGTATTTAATGTTGAAAAAAGACTTTCAGTCCATCAAGTTCAACCTTTTAAGATCTCCTCTGATCTGCAATATGCGGATTAACTATTAATTCATTAGTTGTTAATTAGTTATTAATCAATTATTTAATGTTTTTTTTTTTTTCTTAATTAGTCCAGAGGAAGGCAATTAGGAAAAAAAAAAAAAAACACAAGCGAGACTTAGCCAATTGTCTCAAAGGGAAATGTAAAAAAATTGGATAAATACTGTCTCTCTAATTATCCATGATAACCCTGAATTCCCTTTTTAATTAGAAATAAATCTAGTCCCCTTTTAAAGTTATCTATCGAATCCGCTGTCACCACCTCCTCTGGTAGAGAATTCCACAGATTAACCACCCTTACTGTGAAGAACCCTTTTCTTTCTTTAAGGTGGAATCTTTTTACTTCTAACCTCAAGGGATGTCCTCTTGTCAGTTGAAAACCTATTGGCACAAAATGCTCCCCTGACAAATCTTTTTTTTGTTTTTTTTAATTCTTTTTATTAGTTTTCATATAACAAATGAGACAGTAAATATATACATAAACAGAGCTTTACAGTGCCGGCTTGAATTTATTTTTGCATTTAAAGATTTCTGAGCTTACGGCTGGTTGCAAGATATACGGCCGGCCGTAAGGGGATAGCCTTGCGGCGCCGTATAATTGAATTGCAAGGTAACGGGAGCCCCGCAAGGAATCGCAGCTTTGCGGACGATTTACGGCCGATAATAGATTGAGGGCCCCAGAGTCTGCACTAACAGCGTCACTCAAGAATTTGCACCATGGACTGTGAAAGAGAATTACTTTTAAAGAACACAAACAAAGAAGAGGTAAGATAGAAAAATATATTACATGTTGAAAAAGACCATGCTTTGCTAAATCAAAAAGAAGAAATATACAATTAACCATTTAAATTTCTTTTTCAAACAGACACTACAAGAAGACTGGCGGATTAAGATTGGCAGGAGGGGACCCTCTGTCATTCGGACAAGAACAACACTTCAATCAAGGTATAGGAAGTAGAAAAAAAAGAAATATATATGTTTAATGGCCGCCAATATAAAAATTAGAAAGTACAAAAAATAAAAAAAATATTAATTTAATAAAGACTAAAACAACACAGTTCAACAAACTTCACAAACACCTACACAATTTACAAAGAAAGACAGTTTCAGAGAAAAAAAAACAAAAAAAGAGGTAGTCACAAAACAGGATAGCATCCGAAACATTAGCAACATAGATAAAACAAAATTATTCCTCCTCTTTAATGTAAAATAAACTCCAACCATCACCCACAAGCCAAATGCAGCAATCAAAAAGTGGTGAACACAAAATAGGATAAAACAAAAAAGCCACCCATGATATAGAAAAGGCAATTAACATTCAATTTTAATGTCCAACATCATTTAATACTCATAAAGAAGACTAATTAAGCAAATAAAGTATGCAAAATATGGTGGACACAAAACCGGATTGTACCAAAAATCACCCAAACAGATAGAAAAGTGAATTATTATTCTTTTTCATTGTTTAAGAGCCTATAAGCATTACAAAGAAGCCTAAATAAGCATACCAAAAGCGGTGGACACAAAACAGGATAATGCTAAAAACATTGTGATCAGATCCAAAATAGTAAAAACATTAATAATTACAGGGAAAAAAAAGGATAACTGTAATATACAAATACAATTAAAATATTTGAAAAGGTTGCACAAAAAACAGCATAGTAGTAAAATTCACCATAACAGATAGACTAGAACAAAACAATAAGGTTTGCTATTCAGTACAAATACATTAAAATAAAATAACTTTTTTACTTTTTATTTTACAACAAACACTGCGCGAAGAGCATCGGACGAAGACTTTCAACAGCAGACCAACAAAGATTCTGCTTGAAATCACACTTCAACCAAGGTACAGTATAACAAGTAAAAAAAGAGAAAACTAAATAAACATGTTTGCTCTGCATCCATGTCAACAGAAAAAAAAAAGAATAACAACCACTAACTATAACTTTTACCAAGATATAACTGACACATTTTTCATTTAGCTCTTATTTGTCTTTTATGGACAATAATGTTTAACAGTAAATCCAAACTTCAATCTAGCCCAAAAAAAAAAGAAAACAGCATAGTCCACAAAAGTCTCAAAACACACAGTAAATAAAATGTGTCATTCTAAATTACCAGTCCTAATGTACAATATTAAGCATAAAACCTAACCACACACATAAAATACAATAGTACAACAAATAGTACTAACACCCAAAAAAACAACAATAGAAACATTTTTTTTAATCTGCTTTGTAAATCAGTGCACAGTTTTTTGTCTGCTGCAGTAATCAGTGATACAGGTGAGAGTGGGTGTGACTTGGCCTTTGTAAAGGATTATCTGTGTGCATTGTGTGAGGTCCTGTTTGAATCTGCTCTGTAAATCAGTGCACAGTTTTCTGTCTGTTGCAGTAATCAGTGATACAGGTGAGAGTGGGTGTGGTTTGGCCTGTGTAAGTTATATCTGTGTGCATTTGTGTGAGGTCCTGTTTGAATCTGCTCTCTAAATCAGTGCAGAGTTTTCTGTCCTGTTGCAGTAATCAGTGATACAGGTGAGAGTGGGTGTGGCTTGGCAAGTGTAAGTTATATCTGTGTGCATTTTGTCGTTTTCTGCTGAATCCGTTCTGTGAGGCAGTGCAGTGTTTTCTGTCCTGTGCTCATTTATCATTGTTCAGGTGAGTAGGCGGGGTCTTTTTTAACAAGGGAAGACCGAGCTTAGGAGCTTTCAATAATTTCTAAGGTAAGTGTAATTAGTGTGTAGTAGATTTAATAAAAGGAGGAAATCCAAAGAAAATGTGTATTATAAGAAAAAACAGAAAACAAACGTATATATTTTTTTCTGTTTTGTTTGTGTTAAGGTGTAGAAAAGCAATCTTTAAACAAATACATTGATTTGTTTTCTCACTGTATTTTTGTAACTGATAATCATGAGTCAGTCCAGTGGCAACCTCACTCAGTGTACATCCTGCCAAATGTATGCACTACTGGAACAGATGATCCAGGGTCCACACCTCTGTGACAGGTGTGAGCATGTTGCCTCTCTGGAAGCTCAAATTGAAGATCTGGAGAGGAGAATTGCAGCACTTAGTAATACTGCTTCACTGGAAAGGGAGGTGGTGCTCACTGAGCACAGTTTAGCTGGGCCTAGTATAGAGGGAGGAGCTGGACCTAGTGAGGATGTCCAGGGAGGTAGCTGGGTTACAGTTAGAAGGGGAATCAGGGGGAACAGGAGGAGGCAGGCCAGTTCTGAGTTGGCAAACACCAACAGATTTGCCAGACTGAGTGAAACTGTTGGGGATGGCCATTCAGGAATGGCAATGCCAGATAGAGCTGTTCCCTCTAACAGCCGAGAGATCAGTTCTACTGGAGGAGAGAGAGGGCAGAATATGCAGAGCAACAGATATGTTCTGGTGGTAGGGGACTCTATTATTAGTAAGGTAGACAGGGTAATTTGTCTTAATGACTTAAAGGGATTTGCATAAATTAGAGAAATGGGCTGCTAAATGGCAGATGAGATTTAATACAAAAAAATGCAAGGTTATGCATTTGGGAAGGAAAAATAGCCATGCAATCTATAATCTTAATGGAGCAAATCTTGGTGTATCAGATATTGAAAAGGATTTGGGAGTGCTTGTAGACAACAACCTAGATAACAGCGCTCAAAGACAAGCAGCAGCTGCAAAGGCAAGTAAAATATTAGCATAAAAAAAGGAAGGGTATAGAAGCAAGGGAAGCAAATATAATTCTGCCACTATACAAATCCCTAGTACACCCTCATTTGGAATATGGAGTACAATTTTGGGCACCACTTCATAAAAAATACATTTTAGAGCTGGAAAAGGTACAGAGAAGGGCTACAAAACTAATAAGGGGAATGGAGGGGCTAAGTTATGAAGAAAGACTAACCAAATTAAACTTATTTTTGCTAGAAAAAAGGCGTCTACGAGGAGATATGATTACCTTATTTAAATACATCCAGGGTCAATATAAGGCTTTGTCAAGTGAACTTTTTGTAGCAAGAGATTTTCAACTGACAAGAGGACATCCTTTGAGGTTAGAGGAAAAAAGATTTCACCTTAAACAAAGAAAAGGGTTCTTCCCAGTTAGGGTGGTTAAACTGTGGAATTCTCTACCAAAGGAGGTGGTAACAGCGAATTCGATAGACAACTTCAAAAAGGGATTAGATATATTTTTGAATAAAGAGGGCATTTAAGGCTATCCTAGATAACTAGCGAAGGAATATTGATCCAGGAAGAAATTTGATCGCCAGTTTCTGGGGTCAGGAAGAAATTCTGCTTTTTTTCCCCTTATGAGACAATTGGCAAAGTTTCAATGTTTTTTTTTTTTCTGTTTGCCTTCCTCTGGATCAATTAACAATTAATAATAAATAGTGCACATTAAAAAGATCAATAGATATCTAAAAAGGTTGAACTTGAGAGACTAACTCTTTATTCATCCTCCAATACTATACTATTAATAATTATTTAGTCAACAAATTAATTTATAACTTATCCGCATATTGCAGATCAGAGGAGATCTTAACAGGTTGAACTTGATGGACTGAAAGTCTTTTTTCAACCTTAATTACTATGGGCCTCATTCTATCATCGGCCGCAGCCATTGCGGGGCCGCAAGGACCGGCCGCAAGCTATTCGGCTATTCTATTCCCCTCCGGCCGGGGATTCCGGCAGGCTTGCGGCCGGTGCCTTGCTATCTCTTGCGGCCGCTCGCGCCGGAGGAAATCCTTTGATCTAAAACGGCCGCAAGGAAATCGGCCGTAAGAAAATCCTATTTGCAATTCAATTGCTCCGGGAACCCTCTCTGCAAGGCTAAAACCGAGCCGCAGCTTACTTGCAGGAAAGAGGTCCCGCTAGCACCAATTAAGCACGAAATATAGCCCAAATAAAGCCATCCTGCACTTTGAGAAGACTATAAAGTGATTTTCGGTGTTAGCAAAAATAGCACAAAATTCCCCTATACTCAAATCCATAAAATATATATTTTTTAATATACGTCAAATATCCATGTAAAAAGTCCATAGGGCATGGAGCACTTCAGACCCGCCCACGCCGCAGCCAGAAAATAAACAGTTAATTTAAACTCGGGTTTGGGCTAATGTGCAAGCTTGAGAGTGGGTTACTTTTAATCCTCATGTTCCCCAATATGATCCCTAGCATTTACAGAGCTTTACAGAGCTGTCTTGAATTTATTTTTGACTTTTTAGATTTCAGAGTTTACGGCCGGTTGCAAGATTTACGGCCGGCCGTAAGAGGAGATTCCCGCAAGTAATCGCAGCCTTACGGCCGGTTTACGGCCGATAATAGAATGAGGCCCTATGTAACTATGTAACATTTTTAGAGCCCCAACATATAAGCCTTTAAATAAAATATAAAAATACAATTATAACAATCCCCTGTACGATAAATTACAAAGACTAATTTCTGCCCTCTACTATCCCTATAAGCCAAAAGTACAACAACAAAAAAAAAAATAACAAACAAATATACACCTACTACATCTACAAGAAGCTATAGTGTAATTACCTTGAGTGTGCTATGCATGTAAGGCAAACATTACAACCTACGACAGAAGGTAAAAGCAAAAAAAAAAAAAACACTTATTTAACAATACAAAGAAAGTTCCGCTACAATGAACTAGAATCACATAGAAACAAACTGTTGATAAGAAACAATTTTAAAAACAAACTTAACATCTCAAAATAAACTAATGATACATAATTTTTACAGATTAACATGGCTGATAATGAAAGCAAACAAGAAAAGATAAGACGGCAAGCTAGAGAACGACGACAGAGATTGGACAGCCAGCAGACACCGGAGCAGAAGGAAATTCGACGAGAAAAAGAACGCAATAGAATTGCAAGCAAAAGACTATCACCTTCTAAAATTAAAGATACACAAAAAAAAGCTACTAACCAAACAAAGCGTTTAGAACCTGTTCCTGAAACATCAGAAGACATTTTACCTGAAAAAATCAAAGATATACCAAAAAAAGCCACCAAAAAAACAAAGCATTTAAAACCTGTTCCTGAAACATCACATGACATTTTACCTAAACCAATAAAAGATATACCAAAAAAAGCCACCAAAAAAACAAAGCATTTAGAACCTGTTCCTGAAACATCACATGACATTTCACCTGATGAATTTTGCAAATTAAACTGATATAGGCTTTGCAAATTGTCCTTTACTCAAGTCTTTAGCAGTAAAGGTTCATAATTCTGGGGACATGAATACTCAATGTCAGTTTTGTGAGGCTTATCATTTTAAACAGGAGAGACCAAGAGATGGCCAATTTATTAGTTGCTGTCAAAAAGGCAAGTTCAAACTTCCAGAAAGAAAAAAATTTCTAATCTATTTACAAAACGTTATAACTGAACCTACTTTTCCCAACTACAAACATTTTAAGACAAACATAAGATCCTACAATAGTGCCATATCCTTTGCATCTATGGGGGCAACATTAGCTGCTAATGTACCAGTACATGGTCCTTACTGTTTTAAAGTCCAGGGCCAAATTTATCATCGTACTTCCCATTTACATCCAGAGGAAGGAGAGCAAAGAAAATTTGCTCAACTATATGTCCTAGATACAATGGAAGCTGTTGACCAACGTATGCAGCTGGAAGAAAATAAAAAATTCTTACCCAGTGTTTTTATAGAGCTAGATAACATTATGGCAATAACCCCTACACTAAAGCTTATAAAAAATTGGCAGAAGTAGAAAATGAACAACAACTTAATGCTCAAAGACATCAATTACCAATCCCATAGGTCAATATGGTGCTTAAAAGAGACAGATGTTTCTATGCTTGAATTTAAAGTAGCTCAAATTGCCATTCAAAAAACATTTAATCCAATTTTATGTGGTGGAAAACTAACACAACAATGGATTATTGATTCCTATTTGCAAGTTGAGGCCAATCATTTTAACTTTATAAAATATCAACAAGATAAACTACGTGTAGAACAATATTCTGGACTAATGGACTATGTTGCTGAGGTGGCTACAAGCAAAGACATGACAGCTGGCAAAGCCATACTTTTACCATCTTCCTTTCAAGGATCTTCTCGAAATATGAGAGAAAGATACAATGATGCTATGGCTATTGTCACCAAATTTGGCAATCCTGATTTATTTCTTACATTTACATGTAATCCCCAATGGCCAGAAATTACACAAAATTTACTTCTTGGCCAAAGTCCTTCCGATAGACCAGATTTAGTAGCCAGAGTTTTTAGGATTAAATTAAATGAATTAATACGTGACATCACTATAAGTCGCTTATTTAGCAAATGTCTTGCTTATGTATATACCATTGAATTTCAAAAAACAGGCCTTCCACATGCACATCTTCTCATAATACTTCAAGAAAAAGATAAATTAGATAGTGCTGACAAAGTGGATGCAGTCATTGTTGCTGAACTACCAGATCCAGAACTATATGGTAGACTATATGAGATTGGTACTCATCGCATGATTCATGGACCGTGTGGTGAGCTTAATCCACAATCACCATGTATGGAAAATAATAAATGTTCCAAAGAATTTCCAAAAGGTTATAGGAACAAAACCTATGCCAATTGTGATGGCTATCCACTTTATAAAAAAAGAGAAGGAGATAGTGCCATTATTTGTGGCAAAAAAAGTTGACAATAGATATGTAGTACCCTACAATCCACATTTACTGATGAAGTATAACGCACACATTAATGTAGAAGCTTGCACTTCCATCAAATCCATTAAATATGTGTACAAATATATTTACAAAGGCTATGATGCAGCTACTGTAGTCGTCAAAAGTGCAGACAACCCTGAAAGCAGTGAGTTAGTACATGATGAACTTGCATCTCATGTAGATGCTCGCTATGTAAGTGCACCAGAAGCTATGTGGCGCCTTTTGAAATTAGAAATGCATGATAGATCACATGCAGTATATAGATTAGCAGTACATTTGCCACAAAGACATTTAGTGTATTTCCATGCTGGAAATGAAAGCAATGCATTGGCCCAAAGTGAACATCGTCAAACTACACTAACTGCATGGTTTGAATTAAATTCCACAGATTCAGAAGCAACACAATTCTTATACATTGAAATTCCATATCACTATGTTTTTGTGAATGGATTATGGAGACCTAGAAAAAGCAGAGGAAATAAAATAATCCCAAGAATTTACACAGTCAGTCCAAGAGATCTTGAACATTTTTGCTTACGAATATTACTTTTAAATGTTCCGGGAGCACAAAGTTTTGAACACTTAAGAACTGTTAATGACATAGAATATGAATCCTTCCATTTAGCTGCAAGACATAGAAACTTACTAGCTGATAATACAGAATGGGAAAGATGTTTAGAAGAAGCAGCACTATGTCAAATGCCATGGCAGATGAGAGAACAATTTGCATTTATTTGTATCTTCTCAAATGCTCCAAATGCATTAGCTTCGTGGGACACATTTAAAAGTAATATGGCTGAAGAATTTATGCAACGATACAATGAACCTATTGCACACTTAAAAGCGTTAATGGAAATCCAAGAAGTATTTTTAACTCATGGATTAAGTTGTGCAAGTTTTAATTTGCCTGATCCAGGTCTTATAGATGACATAAACTTTGAAGACAATGACATTCAACTACAAGTAGAAAGAACAGAAGAAAGACTTGCAACTTTAAATACGTTACAATTGCAAGCATTTAATGCCATTAAAAATGCAATAGATGATGACATGGTCACAGAGTGTTATTTCTATCTTGATGGACCTGGCGGATCAGGAAAAACTTATCTATATAATTTATTAATGCGTTTTGTACGAGCACAAGGTCAAATAGCACTGCCGTTTGCCACTACTGGAATTGCTGCACTTTTGTTAGAAGGTGGAAGAACTGTACATAGTGGCTTTAAACTGCCAGTGCCTATTTTAGAAACCTCTGTGTCAGATATTCGCATGACATCATTATAAGCAAAAAAATAAAAAAAAAGTAAATTAATTATAATAGATGAGGCCACAATGATGTTACATAGTTACATAGTTACATAGTATTTAATGTTGAAAAAAGACTTTCAGTCCATCAAGTTCAACCTTTTAAGATCTCCTCTGATCTGCAATATGCGGATTAACTATTAATTCATTAGTTGTTAATTAGTTATTAATCAATTATTTAATGTTTTTTTTTTTCTTAATTAGTCCAGAGGAAGGCAATTAGAAAAAAAACAAAAAAAAAACACAAGCGAGACTTAGCCAATTGTCTCAAAGGGAAATGTAAAAAATTTGGATCAAAACTGTCTCTCTAATTATCTATGATAACCCTGAATTCCCTTTTTAATTAGAAATAAATCTAGTCCCCTTTTAAAGTTATCTATCGAATCCGCTGTCACCACCTCCTCTGGTAGAGAATTCCACAGATTAACCACCCTTACTATGAAGAACCCTTTTCTTTCTTTAAGGTGGAATCTTTTTACTTCTAACCTCAAGGGATGTCCTCTTGTCAGTTGAAAACCTCTTGGCACAAAAAGCTCCCCTGACAAATCTTTTTATTTTATTTATTTTTTATTCTTTTTATTAGTTTTCATATCAAATCTCGCATGAACAGAAGGTGTAAAGGGAAAACAACGCTCATCAACAGAGAGTGCATTTTTCTTTCCCTTTACACCCTACCTATTCCTTCTTTCTTTTTTTTATAAAAGAATCCCATATTAGCCATTGCTTGTCTATCCCCCTTTTTTTTTAGCTTGCTTGACCAGATGACCTTAAGTCAAACTCTCTATTTTTAGTAACCACCCTAGCTATTTCTAATATAGATGGAAGTAAATTGTCTTTCCAATATTTACACATTAGCACTTTAATTACCAACAGGATATGAGATAGTAAAAAGTATTGTTTTGGAAATGTCTCCTTGAGATTAATGTGGAGTAATAGCACATCTGGATTAAAGGGGATTTCAGCTTCTGTTATCATCTCCAGCCATAGGCAACATTTCCTCCAAAAGGCCTTCACTTTGGTGCATTCCCACCAGACATGTTTAACATCCGCTCTCAGACCACACTCTTTCCAACATAATACTATATCCTTTTGGGAAAATGTATTAATTGAGTCCGGTGTACGGTACCACATGTTAATTATTTTGAAGTATGTTTCGTAATTAGCAGAGGATCTAGCCGATATTTTTACCATTTTTATAGTTTTAACCCACTCTTCCATACTAATAGATAATGATAAACTTTCCTCCCATTTCACCATCCCTGGGGTTTTACTATTCTGGGTATTTAGGGAGATAATCTCCTGACATTTAGAAATTCTATGATGGGTATTTGTATTATATAGTAGGAGTTCAAAGGGTGTTAACCTATCCATGTTTTCCTTTTTAAAGCCTCTCCTTTTTAGAACACTCTGCATATTCATATAATGTAACCACAGATTTGTATCAAGTTTAAATTTGGCATGTAGTTTTGACCAACTAAGTAATGTACCTTCCTCATAAAAATCTATTATACGATAAATACCTTTTTCTATCCATTTTTCCAAGGATATTATCTTAAGCTCTGCTTTAAGTATTTCTACTGGTGCGGCCAAAGATGGATATACTGATAGTTTCATCTTGGATCTGATTTTCATCCAGAATTTAATCAGAGATTTAATATGCTTTGGCACTAATTTATTCTTTACCAAGTCCATACTCGTAGACCAAATTATGGCATTTATAGGGGTGAGATCCAAGAATACTTTCTCCATCTCTTTCCAATTTGGTTTTACTGATGGAAGATTCCATGGGATAATCTGGGCTAGAGATATAGCTGTTGAAATATCTTTTATACATGACGAGGCAAGTCCTCCAAACTCTATTCTTTTTCTAGTAATCATACCAGCTATCCTCGCTCTTTTACCCTGAAGGATATATGTGTCTATTAGCTGTTGAAATCTCTTTATCCAATAGAGCATGGGGATATCAGGAATAGATCTAACAATGTATGTTATTTTTGGAATAACGATAATTTTTATTACGGCTATTCTCGCAGTCCAGGATAAATGGATTGATCTCCACTCTTGGATAACTTTTGATATAGTTTTGTATATGTTAGACAGATTATTTTTTTAAATATTTTTAATATCGAAAGATATATGTATTCCCAAATGTCTAATTTGTTTTACATTCCAATTATATTGATATCTCTCTCTTAGCTTTGACTTAATTTCTGGGGATAAACCTCTAGTGATTACATCTGTCTTAGATGTATTCACTTTAAAGTAGGAGACATTACTGAAGCTGTTTAATATCACTTCTAGATTTAATAAAGATTTTTCGGGATCCGTAAGAATGATAATCATATCGTCAGCATAAATAATTGTTTTATATTCTTTCTCCCCAATTTTAATACCGCTTATGTCCTTCGTTGTTCTTATTTTCTCTAACAGAGGTTAAATATATAAAACAAATAATAGAGGAGACAGGGGACACCCCTGTCTTGTTCCATTCGTCATACTAAAAAAATTTGTCTCAAAATTTGTCCCCACTACTTTTGCTCTTGAATTACTATACAAGGCTTTTATCGCCCTATTTGCGAAATACCCTAAACCATATTTCTGGAGCACTGCCTGCAGGAACTTCCAGCTGACCCTGTCAAACGCTTTTTTGGCGTCTATTGACAGGGCCAGCATGGGAGCTCCTTTCTTGATTCCCGAAGATAGAATATTCATTAGACTTCTGATATTGTCACACCCCTGACGAGAACTAACAAAACCTACCTGATCTGGGTTTATAAGTTTATCTATTAAAGGGTTTAGCCTATTTGAAAATATTTTAGAATATAATTTCAGGTCGAAATTCAAAAGGGATATGGGTCTATAGCTCTTCCTATTGGCCGGATCTTTATCCTCTTTTAATATATTTATAATTTTTGCTTCTGTTAGTTCCGCCGGAAGGACACCACTATCTTTTATTTCATTATACATCCTAGCCAGAGGAGCCTTCACTACCTCTACAAATCTCTGATAAAAAAGCTTATCTAATCCATCAGGACCTGGGGCCTTATTGTTTTTACTTTCTTTAATCGCTTCTTCTATCTCCTCTTCCGTTATTATTTTAATTCTGTTTCTGAGATTCTTGGGAGATTCAAGTCTCTTAAGAACTCCTCAATATCCCTTATATATTTTTTTATTTTTATATCTGAATTGCTCAAGTTATAAAGGTTAGAATAGTAATTATGGAAGATATCACTTATGTCCCGAGGATCTCTATAAACCTTATTATCCTCCCCTCTGATCCCTTGGATGCAATTATGAATTCTTTGCTTTTTCATTTTATTTGCCAAAATGTTTCCAGTCTTATCTCCTTCTAAGTAAGTCTCCATCTAAGACCTCCAAATTAATCTGTCCAACCTATACTTTATACCTTCTTTATTTGTTGCTGTATATTTCCAATCTCTTCCCTTAATTTCTTATTTGGAGATTTTTTATTCAAATTATGTTTATCTTCCAGATTTATATATAAAGATCTTAAAGAGTCTCCCCACTCTTTTTTTAGCAAAATCGTTTTAGATGTTAGTAAACCTCTAGTGAATGCCTTAAACGATAGCCAAAGTGTCGTAAAAGACGCAATTGAACCATTATTTATGTCGAAATATTCTATTAGGTTTTCCTTTATTTCATTAACTCTTATTTCATCTTTCAAGACCATTGGCTCCAATCTCCAGTTTCTATTTATTTTATAGTTTCCAGTTTTTTTATTTAAAACTAGAGCTATTGGGGCATGATCCGAGATTGTATTTGTATATATATTAATTTTAAATGTATCATTCAGCACCGATTGATCTCCTAGAATGTAGTCTATTCTGGAGTATGAATTGAATCTTTTAGAAAAACATGTGTAATCTTTTACCCGAGGAGACTTAATTCTCCATATATCATAATAGCCCATTTCTATAAGAAGTTCTGTAATTTTCTTAGATGCATTGGTACTATTATTTCCTATTTCTACTTTGGCTTTTCTTGACCTGTCTATCTCTGGGTCCAGGACTAGATTAAGATCCCCACATATAATCGTCTTACCTTTTTTAAATTTGTTAACCAATTTCAGGATATTGATTACATAACCTTCTTGTTTCCGATTGGGTGCATAAATATTTACAATTGTATATATCTGATTATCTATGTTTCCCACCCATATAATAAATCGTCCTCCTTCGTCTATTTTACAAAATTCTTCTTTTACTACCAAATCTTTATCAAAAAGAATGGATACCCCCCTTGATTTACTATTATACGAGGAGGCTATATTATAGACAAATCTTTTATTCCTTAATAAGTAAGAATACTGTTTTTTTAGATGTTTTTCTTGGAGGTATACTATGTTTGCTTTTAGTTTCGCAAATTCCTGAAAGACTAACTTTCTTTTAAGGGGGGAAATTGATCTATTAATATTATATGAGATTAATGTAATCTCCATTTTTTAAACTTAATATAATACAAGATATTATCCTGTTCTTCCTCCTATCCTGCATTCCTTCCCTAACTCCTGCCCAATCATTCATCCTTCCATTCTCATCCCAAAACATACATTTATCTGTCCAGTTCTTAAATACAGACTTAATACTAGGGTCTCTTTGACCAAAATTTGAAAATAGCCGGCGTTAACCAATGATCGTGTTGTCGGGGTGTAACCCTTCTTTTCTTTTTTCTTTCTTTTGTTTTTTTTCCTTTTTTCCTTTTTTTTTCCCCTTTTACTTTCTTTCCCATTTCTCTTTTAACTAATAATTCAGACCTAGACAAACCTACAATAATACCTTCAGTTATCACAACCAAGATGGAATACACCGTAAGGAGGGGAGGGGGAACAGAGGGGGAACATGTACTTTACATTCTTTTTTACCATTACCGACATTATATAGTGTTAAAACCATATTCATGTATACACTCAGAGTTATTACTATTCCAAAGTGTAATGTGCATTTCAAAATTTATCTAAGTCTCCATTCCTTCGATTGCATCAACCTTTATAATACATAACAAGGGAGAAGCAAAAATAACGAAAACCAAATTATACCCTTTAAATATCACTTTTCACCATAATACTTCTTCTACTCTCCCTCCCCTCTCCCCCCCTTCCCCTTCACATTACAATTCTATAAATTACTACGTATTCAAAAATGTGTGCATTATTACAATTGTGTTTGATAAGCTCTATAAATTATAAAGTGCATCATGCAATTATCAACTATTCAGTCTTCAAAATATTATACCAAAATAAATATCCATTAAAATACATTTGTGTTAGGTAAACATATTAACTCTATAATTTGTAAAGTGCATCATGCATTTATCCAACTCTTCAATCTTCAGCATATTCTATCAGGGTAAATATCCATTAGAAAAGCCTACGTACTAATTCTACAAATTTGTTTAAGATTTAATTTCCCAAAATGCCACCTTCTTTTACAGTGCAAAATATGTGCTAAACTAATATCTACAGAGGGTAGACATACACATGCATATAAGTCGACAGAAAAAATACATCCCTTCCCCCCTCCCTTTTTTCTCTGCATGGAATTATTTTTGTTGCCATTCTGGCCTCAGTAGTACATCCTTTCGGATTATATTTATCTGATTGTCCATCTTTATATTCTATGACTTTAATAGTTCTTCTCCGCTTTTTGCTGAACTGATTTTGTGCCAGCTTAAGTCTTTCTTTACCATAAGGCCTACCGGTGTTGTCCATCTGTAAATTAATTTCTCTTGTCTTAAAAGTTCTGTAATAACTGAAAACTCCTTTCTTTTAATTAAGGTAGCAGCAGATATATCTTGAATTTTTTTTATTTTCTCTTGTGGTGCCTTTTTATATTTCTCTTGAAAATTAGCTTTCATAATTAGATCTCTCGTGGATAACTTGTGAAACTTAACAATCACATCTCTTGGCAGCTTGTTTTCCAAATGCATTGAAATAGGGATTCTGAAGAATGAGACCATCTTATCTTCCACTTGGTTATAACTTGGCACCATGGATAAAAACAATTTTACTAGGTATTCTTCTAAGTTTCCATCCGTAATTGTTTCATCTATTCCCCTAATCCGGAGATTCTTTCTTCTGATTTTATCATCAATATTACCAATTCTATTATCTAGAATAATTATTTTCTCTTCTAATTCCTGGTTCTGCTTCTGAAGGTAGGTGTTGTCTGCATCCATTTTATCAATTTTGGCCTCCAACTCTGAAGTTTTAATATTTAAAGCAATAATTTCTTTTGCATTGTCCAGTATTTGATTTTTTATATCTGCAATAAAAGATGTTTGAAACTCCTGTAGTAATATCTTCATTTTTCTCACTGTAAGTAATTCTTCTTCTTGTATATTTGATTCTCTACTAGTATTGCTTTCGTTCATGCTGCCTATACTTTGACTGAGATTTTGTTCTGTATCAGGTGATATAGGAAGAGGGATCTCCTGTGGTTTTCCTTGGATTTTTAGGAAAAAAAAGGTATTAGGTTTTTGTTGGTGTCCTTTTTTTTCTTTTTTTTTTGTTTTAGCCAGCATTGCTATTTTATTAAGTATATTCACTCTTTTTTTTCTTCTTATATTTCTAGTTCAAGGCCCAGAACTTACAAGTAGTTTGTCGGAATTAAGAGCACTATTAAAGCAATACAATTTATTTAGGTGAAACAAAGGGTATTAGATGGAGTCTGTTATATAACTTAAGTCCATTCAGCTTATGCCACAGAGATCATCTTCTTGCTTACTTTACTTCATTTATACATAAGCAATATTTCTAAATATAGATAAGAAGTATGTAAGATTTATACTTAAAAAACTTATTTTCTTTTGGGGAAAAAGCTAATAAACAGTTTATTTTTTAAAAGTTGTCTTTTCCTCCCCCCATGCTCAGACTGCAGTATAGAACTTGTATTTCAGTTGTTTTCATTTAACAGTAGTTACTTCTGAGGTAATCCTTTCACTTCTGTACAATCCTTTTATAAAGGACGTTTTATACAGCAGTGTAAATTTCTTTAGAATATACTCTCCTTTAAGTTCTAGAGACTCTTCTGGTAGCTTTGTACCTTTTCTCAATACGCCCCTGATTTCACTGTGTGTCTTTAATTGTGAGTATAAAAACAGCTGAATTGCCTTCTGCTATGCAGTGCCGTTTAACGGGGTAAATATTATTATATACATGTTTCATACGTGTAACACAGTGTTACAGCTCCATCTTACTTCAGAAGTAATTCTCTCAGTCCCATACAGTCCTTTTATAAAGGGGTCTTTTATGAAACACTTTGAGATTCTACAGAGCGTACACTTCTACCTCTGGATACTTTGGACTTTACTAGGAGTTTATTAATATATTAATGTATAATACTCCTTTCCTTCAGTATTCACAGTATAGTTCCTTCTAGGTCTCCATGAGTAACATAACTGTAACATGTAATATGTGCTTTTTCTTCTTTAGGCCCCCTAATTTCACTATGTATCTTTAATTTATAATTATTACAACCCCTGAGGTTCCTCCTGCTGTGCAGTAATGTTTAGCAGGGTATATTGTTACATACGTGCTCCATATATGCATTGCAGTGATACAGTCCCAGCTTCAGAGAGATGTCATCGGCCTCCTTTGTCTGTATTTGACTGCAGGTCTCCTTTCCTCCTTCCCTCTGGTCCTGTTTACTGTGCTTTACTTTGGGGTCACTGGAGAATTGGAGAACAGGCAGTTTGTGGTGCAGGAGTTAGAACACTGCTCACCCTCAGCTATGTTGCCAATGCCTCTTTTCCTCCTTCTCTCTGGTCCTGTCTACCAGACATTGCATATGGGTCTTAGGGGAGTATACAGCCTGCAGTACGGGGGGAAGTCGCTGCTCACACTCAGCTACACTCCCGACATCACCTCATCCGCCATTGCTTCGCTCAAACGGCGCCAAAAGCCATTTTCGGTCACGCCCCCAGCCCTCAACTGACAAATCTTTATACTGACCCTGGATGTATTTATATAAGCTAATCATATCTCCTCTTAGATGCCTTTTTTCTAGAGAAAATAAGTTTAATTTGGTTACTATTTCTTCATAACTTAGCCCCTCCATTCCCCTTATTAGTTTTGTAGCCCTTCTCTGTACTTTTTCCAGCTCTAAAATGTCATTTTTATGAAGTGGTGCCCAAAATTGTACTCCATATTCCAAATGAGGGCGTACTAGATAAATACCTTCGTTCCTTTTGCAAATACCATACATTTCTCTGAAACTTGTTTTTTTCCTGTTGTCCTGTGGAAGAAAAAGGAAAAAAAGACAAAATGCGGGGGAAAGTCTTTTATATTCAAGTATTGATACAAGTTTGTAATGTTACATAGTAATTTAGGTTGAAAAAAGACTTTCAGTCCATCAAGTTCAACCTGTTAAGATCTCCTCTCATCTGCAATATGCGGATTAGTTATTAATTAATTAGTTGTTAAATAATTATTAATAGTATAGTATTTGAGGATGAATAAAGAGTTAGTCCATCAAGTTCAACCTTTTTAGATCTCTATTGATCTTTTTAATATGTGGACTATTTATTATTAAGTGTTAATTGATCCAGAGGAAGGCAAACAGAAAAAAAAAAAACATTGAAACTTTGCCAATTGTCTCATAAGGGGAAAAAAAGCTAAATTCCTTCCTGACCCCAGAAACTGGCGATTACATTTCTCCCTGGATCAATATTCCTTCGCTAGTTATCTAGCATAACCTTGAATGTCCTCTTTATTCAAAAATATATCTAACCCCTTTTTGAAGTTGTCTATCGAATTCGCTGTCACCACCTCCTTTGGTAGAGAAATCCATAGTTTAACCACCCTAACTGTGAAGAACCCTTTTCTTTGTTTAAGGTATAATCTTTTTTCCTTTAATCTCAAAGGATGTCCTCTTGTCAGTTGAAAATCTCTTGCTACAAAAAGTTCACTTGACAAAGCCTTATATTGACCCTGGATATATTTAAATAAGGTTATCATATCCCCTCATAGACGCCTTTTTTCTAGCGAAAACAAGTTTAATTTGGTTAGTCTTTCTTCATAACTTAGCCCCTCCATTCCCCTTATTAGTTTTGTTGCCCTTCTCTGTTCCTTTTCCAGCTCTAAAATGTCCTTTTTATGAAGTGGTGCCCAAAATTGTACTCCATATTTCAAATGAGGGTGTACTAGAGATTTGTATAGTGGCAGAATTATATTTGCTTCCCTGGCTTCTATACCCTTCTTAATACATGCTAATATTTTATTTGCCTTTGCAGCTGCTGCTTGGCTTTGAGCACTGTGACCTAGGTGATTGTCCACAAGCACTCCCAAATCCCTTTCAATATCTGATACACCTAGATTTGCTCCATTAAGATTATAAATTGCATGGCTATTTTTCCTTCCCAGATGCATAACCTTACATTTATTCGTATTAAATCTCACCTGCCATTTAGATGCCCCTTCCTCAATTTTATGTAAATCCCCTTGGAGGAAAAGCATATCATTTTCTGATTTAATTACCTTGCACAACTTTGTGTCATCAGCGAAAATGGAGACCCCACACTCCAATCCTACCTCTAAGTCATTAATAAATATGTTAAAAAGGAGAGGACCTAATACTGAACCCTGAGGAACCCCACTTACCACATTAGTCCAATCGGAGTATGTTCCATTTACAACAACCCTTTGCTTCCTGTCTTTTAGCCAGCTCTCAATCCATGAGCAGATATTTACTGCAATTTCTGTATCCCTTAGTTTGCCCAATAGTCTCCCATGTGGCACTGTATCAAAAGCCTTTGCAAAATCCAAAAAGACTACATCCACTGAGTTGCCTTGATCCAGGTTCCTACTAACCTCCTCATAGAAACTAATTAGATTTGTTTGACATGACCTATCCCTCATAAATCCATGTTGACTCCTACTTATAATCCTGTTCAAATAGACATATTCTTGTATATTATCCCTTATTAACCCTTCTAAAAGCTTCCCCACTACAGAAGTGAGGCTCACTGGTCTATAATTCCCCGGATTTGCTCTTGCTCCCTTTTTAAATATAGGTATCACATAAGCTTTTCTCCAGTCATCTGGTAGAGACCCTGTGTTGAGTGAATGTTGAAAAATTAAATATAATGGTTTGGCTATTACAGAACCCAGTTCCCTTAGTACCCTTGGATGTATTCCATCAGGACCCGGGGCTTTATTAACATTTATTTTTTCCAACCTCTTTTGGATTACTTCCAGTGTTAACCAATTATTTGACAAAGGTAGTGTAGCCCCATTATGTTGCAGTGTCCCAACCACTTGTACCTCCCTTGTGCATACCGAAGAAAATAACCTATTTAGCTCATCAGCCTTTTCCTGGTCACTAATTTTCAGACAGCCTGTTTCACATTCTAATGTTCCTATAGCTTCCTTTCTCGCCTTCTTCCCATTAATATACTTAAAAAATATTTTAGGGTTAGTCTTACTCTCTTTTGCTATACATTTTTCATTTTCTATTTTAGCCAGTCTAATTGCGCTTTTGCAAGCCTTGTTGATTTCCTTGTGTTCCCGTAAAGCAGTCTCTGTCCCCTCTTGTTTGTATAATTTAAATGCCTGTTTTTTACTCCGTATCTTGATCTTTAAATCATTGTTAAGCCACATGGGTTGTGATTTACTCCTTTTACATTTATTCCCACACGGTATATGCCGATGTGTATGTATATTTAGTAAGGATTTAAATGTTGTCCATTTATGTTCAGTGTTTTTACCTATCAGTTCTCTGTCCCAGTCTATACTTTGTATTGCTGCCCTTAAACCGTTAAAATCTGCCCTTTTAAAATTAAGAGTTTTTGTTGGCCCCTTAAAATGTTGTTTTTTTAATTAAATCTCAAATGAGACTGTGTTGTGATCACGGTTTCCCAAAGGTTGCCCTATTTCAACATTTGATACTATATCAATACTATTTGTGATGAGTAAATCTAAGATAGCTTCATTTCTAGTAGGCTCCTGTATAACCTGGGCCAGATAATGATCCCTGAGTGTACTCAAGAACCTGCTCCCCTTAGCTGAACTGCTGGTCTCATTTATCCAGTTTATGTCAGGGTAATTAAAATCTCCGATTATTAGAACTTGCCCGTGCTTAGCTGCATTTCCAATCTGTAACAATAATTGTATTTCCTCACTTTCAGCTATATTTGGGGGTTTATAGCATACTCCTACTAATATTCTTTTGGAATTTGCTGCTCCGCTATGTAACTCTACCCACAAACATTCAACTTTATCACTAGGTCCACCATAAATATCTTCTCTGACTATAGCCTTAAATTCAGGCTTAACATACAGACAAATCCCTAATCCTCGTTTACCATTGCCTCTATCTTGCCTAAATAGGTTATAACCATCCAGATTAACAGTCCAGTCATGAGATTCCTCCCACCACGTTTTGGTAATGCCTATTAAATCCCATTTTCCATTAATTGCTAATAATTCTAACTCTCCCATTTTTCCTGGCAGGCTTCTGGCATTAGCAAGCATACACCTTATGTGATGAGTCTGTAGTTCTGAAGTGCCTGCCAATGTACTTGAATTACTTAGTGTCATGCTATGCTCTCCAATGTATTGACCGTTTGCTTTGTGAAGTCATGGATAATACTTTTCCGTTTGGTGGAAAGGTAATGTTGTTAGGTGCCGATTTTAGACAAACATTACCTGTCGTTGTACATGGCAATCGAACTGACATTATCGGAACCTGTATAAAGTCAAGCACACTATGGAAACATTTTACCTATCTTCAACTGCAACAAAACATGAGATCAGAAGGCCAAACTGATTTCAATGATTGGCTTATTAAAATTGGAGAAGGCAGAACAGAAAAAATACCAAATTTACCTGACTACACTGTGCAGATCCCACCTCATATGATTTGTCCCCAAGATATTATATCGGCTATATTTGAAAGTAGCATAAATAACCAGGAATATTCAGAGCTTGCCAACCAAGTCATACTAACGTGTAAAAATAAGGATGCATTAATCCTCAATAATGAAATCTTTAAAAAAATTAATGCACCACAAAGAAATTATCACAGTGCTTATTCTGTACTTGCTGATGACAATGAAAGTCAGGCAAACTTTTCCAGTGAATTCATAAACTCACTAACTCCTTCTGGAATGCCACCACATATTTTGCAGCTAAAGAAAGGTGCAATTGTCATGTTACTGCGAAATATAAACCCCAAAAAAGGCCTATGCAATGGGGCAAGATTAATTGTTCAACAATTAAAGGACCATTTCATAGATGCTGAAATTTTAACTGGTACCCATAAAGGAGAGAGAGTTTTCATACCAAGAATAGATTTAGCACCAAGTGAAAGTAGTCTCCCTTTTATACTTCAAAGAAGACAATTTCCCATCATTATGGCATTTGCCATGACCATTAATAAATCACAAGGACAAACGTTCAACTCTGTGGGTATTTTCTTACAAGAACCAGTATTTGCACATGGCCAATTGTACGTTGTGTTATCACGGTGCAAAAATCCACAGGCTATTAAAGTTTACATTGAAAAGAATGAAAGTCAAGGTGATTTATTAGAAGATGGACGTATTTTTACTAAAAACATTGTCTACTATGAAGTACTTTAACTTTTCATTAAAGAAATAAAAGCCATGCAAAACAAATTTAAAAGCGAATGCAAAAATATAAAAAAACACAATATAACCACCACACTTTTAAAACAAATACACATAAATGTCCGTTCTCATCAAAAGGTCATTATTACGCAACAGAAATTACATTTACAAAAACAATATTGTCCTGTTAAACTACATACAATTGTCAAACACATACAGAACAGTGCTTACACCGCGTGCAACAAGTTTAAGTTCTTGCGTTCTCTTTTTAGAGAACCACTTTTCCAGAGACCAAACTATCAGCCTTATTAAATTGTGATTCAGTAAATTTAAAAGGGCTCTATTTAAGCACACAGCATATTTTTTTTACAGACGTTTTTAGTTAGTGAACTTCTATCCAAAATCAAGGTCTTCACTAACTAAAAACTTCTGTAAATAAAATATGCTGTGTGCTTAATTAGAGCCCTTTTAAATTTACTGAATCAATTTAATAAGGCTGTATATGTGTGATTTAATACAATTACTATAGCAACAAACAAAGGTCAACCATTCAAAAATACAAATCAATAAACAATTCAGTCATAATTAATGGAAGTACTGTTTATGGATGACTAGCCTCACGAAACACTTGCCCTGCATTATTTTCACAAATTATGTAAAAATGTTAATTAACTATGTTACTGTTTCTAATGTTACAAGTTTGAAAGTTTTTTTTTAAAGTTCCTTACTTAGAGAGATAAGAAAGTTCAAGTTTAAAAAAATATACTTTCAAGTTTCTTACTTAGACATATTACAAAGTTAATGTTAAAAGGTTAACAACGTTTTAAATCACAGCAACAAACAAAGGTCAACCATTGAAAAATAATAAACAATAAACAATTCAGTCATAATTAATGGAAGTACTGCTTATGGATGATTAGCTTCACAAAACACTTGCCTTGCATTATTTTTACAAATTATGTTAAAATCTTAATTAACTATGTTACTGTTTATAATGTTACAAGTTTGAAAACAATATTTTCAAGTTCCTTACTTAGACAGATAAGGCAGTTCAAGTTTCAAAAAATATACTTTCATTCTCCTTACTTAAACATATTACAAAGTTCATGTTAAGAGCTCAACCACGTTTTAAGTCACAATGTAAATGTTGTCTTTTATGTTAAACATTAATCCAGGGAGTAATCTGATCGCCAGTTAATGGGGTCAGGAAGGAATTAATATTTTCCCCTCTCTGATACAATTCGCTACGTTTCAAGGAGGGTTTTTACTGTTTGCCTTCCTCTGGATTCAATGTATATTTAAGTTAACAATTCTTGAAATAGAACTTGCATGTTAAAAAAATATTACCTCAAGTTTACAATACTGATTAATTTAAAGTTCAACTGCTTTTACATTCAAATGTTAATACTTTTAATACAAAATGCTTTAACAGTTACTGTTGACCAAAATAACATTTTACAAAAATAAACATGTTTAATATCACAATAGTACTTTTTTCATCATAACTAAAATCTTACAAGTGTCAAATACGTATATTAATAACTAAACAACTTTCCAAACATACACATCTCATTGCCGTCATTTTTTGACGGGCAAGTCGCTAGTTTATAATGTTTATGATTATACTAGCGACTTGCCCGTCAAAAATGACGACAATAAAAAGAGAAGTATGGCAATGCTGTTTGCTACATAATGGGAGCTTCTCTCCCTCTACTTTACTGGCCTCGAGATGAGCCGCTTTGGCACTCATCACGGGTCACGCAATAAACTCCTTTGGGGCTCATTTCAAGCCTCCCCCACCTCTCCCACGTCTACTATATTGTCCTCGGTTTGAGCGCCTTTGGCGCTCATCATGGGCCTCGCAATGAGCGCCTTTGGAGCTCATTGCGAGTCTCTCCCCCTGTCTACTTCCTCCCTTGTGTGTAATTTCCCCCACCTCTCCCTCCCCCCTGTGTTTTTACCTCCCTCCCCTGCCTCTAACCCCCTCCCCTGTGTCTCTTTCCCTTCTGTGTCTCTTTCCCCCCTCTCTCTCCCATGCATCTCTTTCCCCTTCCCCTGTGTCTCTTTCCCCCCTCTCCTTCCCCTGTGACTGTTCCCCCCTGCCCTGTGTCTCTTTCCCCCTGTCCCCCCTGTGTCTGTTCCCCCCTTCTCTTCTCACTGATTTCCCTCCCCTGTGTATCTTCCCCCCTCCTCTCCCTCCCCTGTGTCTCTTCCCCCTCCTCTCCCTCCACTGTGTCTCTTTCCCACCTCTCCCTCCCGTGTATCTTTCCATCTCCCCTGTGTCTATTTGCCCCCTCTGTCTTTTTACCTCCTGTGTCTCTTCCCCCCTGGGTCTCTTTCCCCCTCTCCCTGTGTCTCTTCCCCCTCTCCCCCATGTCTTTCCCCCCCCTGTCCCCATGTCTCTTTCCCCCCTCTCCCTCCCATGCATCTCTTCCCCCCTCCCCTGTGTCTCTTTCTCCCCCTCTCCCTCTTTGTCTCTTCCCCCCCTCTCCCTCTGTGTCTCTTCTGCCCCTCTTCCTCTGTGTCTCTCCCCCTCTCCTTCTGTGTCTCTTCCCCCCCTCTCCTTCTGTATCTCTTTCCCCCCTCTCCCTCTGTGTCTCTCCCCCCTCTCCCTCTGTGTCTCTTCCCCCCTCTCCCACTGTGTCTCTCCCCCCTCTCTGTGTCACCCCCATGTCTCTCACCCCTCTGTATCTATTCCCCCCTCTACCGCTGTGCCTCTTCCCCCCTTACCCTGTGTCTCTGCCCCTCTCTCTTTCTGTGCCTCTTCCCCCTCCCATTATGTCTCTTCCCCCCTCTCCCTCTGTGTCTCTTCCCTCTGGGTCTCTTCCCCCCTCTACCTCTGTGTCTCTTCCCTCTGTGTCTCTTCCTCCCTCTCCCTCTGTGTCTTTTCTCCCCCCTCTCCCTCTGTGTCTCCTCCCCCCTCTCCCTCTGTGTCTCTTTCCCCCTCTCCCTCTGTGTCTCTTCCCCCCTCTCCCTCTGTGTTTCCTCCCCCTCTCCCTCTGTGTCTCTTCCCCCCTCTCCCTCTGTGTCTCTTTCCCCCCTCTCCCTCTGTTTCTCTTCCACCCCCTCTGTGTCTCTTCCCCCCTCTTCCACTATGTATCATCCCCCCCTCTCCCACTGTGTCTTCCCCCCCTCTCCTTCTGTGTTTCTTCCACCCTCTCCCTCTGTGTCTCTTCCCCCCTCTACCTCTGTGTATCCCCCCTGTGTCTCTTTCCTTCCCCCATCCCTCTGTGTCTCTTCCCTCCCTCACTCTCCCTCTGTGTCTCTTCCCTCCCCCTCTCCCTCTGTGTCTCTTCCGTCTCCCCTCTCCCTATGTGTCTCTTCCCTCTTCTTATGTGCCACACACGTGCAATGCGCTGCTCATGCTCTCATGCCGCGCTTTGCGCATGCGTGGATATGCAGGGCTCGTGCTGCACAATACTGATTAATTTAAAGTTCAACTGCTTTTACATTCAAATGTTAATACTTTTAATACAAAATTATGTTAAAATCTTAATTAACTATGTTACTGTTTATAATGTTACAAGTTTGAAAAACATTTTTTCAAGTTCCTTACTTAGACAGATAAGAAAGTTCAAGTTTAAAAAAATATACTTTCAAGTTTCTTACTTACATATATTACAAAGTTCATGTTAAGAGCTCAACCACGTTTTAAGTCACAGCAATAAACAAAGGTCAACCATTAAAAAATACAAATCAATAAACAATTCAGTCATAATTAATGGAAGTACTGTTTATGGATGATTAGCTTCACAAAACACTTGCCTTGCATTATTTTTACAAATAATGTTAAAATGTTAATTAACTATGTTACTGTTTCTAATGTTACAAGTTTAAAAAATGTTTTTTCAAGTTCCTTACTTAGACAGATAAGAAAGTTCAAGTTTCCAAAAATATACTTTCAAGTTCCTTACTTAGACATATTACAAACTTCATGTTAAGAGGTCAACCACGTTTTAAGTTTTAAGTCACAATGTACATGTTGTCTTTTATGTTAAACATTAATCCAGGGAGTAATCTGATCGCCAGTTATTGGGGTCAGGAAGGAATTAATTTTTTCCCCTCTCTGATACAATTTGCTACGTTTCAAGGAGGGTTTTTACTGTTTGCCTTCCTCTAGATTCAATGTATATTTAAGTTAACAATTCTTGAAATAGAACTTGCATGTTAAAAAAACATTACCTCAAGTTTACAATACTGATTAATTTAAAGTTCAACTGCTTTTACATTCAAATGTTAATACTTTTAATTCAAAATTATGTTAAAATCTTAATTAACTATGTTACTGTTTATAATGTTACAAGTTTGAAAAACATTTTTTCAAGTTCCTTACTTAGACAGATAAGAAAGTTCAAGTTTCAAAAAATATACTTTCAAGTTTCTTACTTACATATATTACAAAGTTCATGTTAAGAGCTCAACCACGTTTTAAGTCACAGCAATAAACAAAGGTCAACCATTGAAAAATACAAATCAATAAACAATTCAGTCATAATTAATAGATGTACTGTTTATGGATAATTAGCTTCACAAAACACTTGCCTTGCATTATTTTTACAAATTATGTTAAAATGTTAATTAACTATGTTACTGTTTCTAATGTTACAAGTTAAAAATTTTTTTTTCAAGTTCCTTAATTAAACAGATAAGAAAGTTTAAGTTTCAAAAAATATACTTTCAAGTTCCTTACTTAGACATATTACAAAGTTCATGTTAAGAGCTCAACCACGTTTTAAGTCACAATGTACATGTTGTCTTTTATGTTAAACATTAATCCAGGGAGTAGTCTGATCGCCAGTTAATGGGGTCAGGAAGGAATTAATTTGTTTACCTCTCTCATACAATTGGCTACGTTTCAAGGAGGGTTTTTACTGTTTGCCTTCCTCTGGATTCAATGTATATTTAAGTTAACAATTCTTGAGATAGAACTTGCATGTTAAAAAAATATTACCTCAAGTTTACAATACTGATTAATTTAAAGTTCAACTCTTCTTACATTCAAATGTTAATACTTTTAATACAAAATGCTTTAACAGTTACTGTTGACCAAAATAACATTTTACAAAAATAAACATGTTTAATATCACAATAGTACTTTTTTCATCATAACTAAAATCTTACAAGTGTCAAATACGTATATTAATAACTAAACAACTTTCCAAACATACACATCTCATTGCCGTCATTTTTTGACGGGCAAGTCGCTAGTTTATCATGTTTATGATTATACTAGCGACTTGCCCGTAAAAAATAACGACAATAAAAAGAGAAGTATGGCAATGCTGTTTGCTACATAATGGGAGCTTCTCTCCCTCTACTTTACTGGCCTCGAGATGAGCCGCTTTGGCACTCATCACGGGTCACGCAATAAACTCCTTTGGGGCTCATTTCAAGCCTCCCCCCACCTCTCCCACGTCTACTATATTGTCCTCGGTTTGAGCGCCTTTGGCGCTCATCATGGGCCTCGCAATGAGCGCCTTTGGAGCTCATTGCGAGTCTCTCCCCCTGTCTACTTCCTCCCTTGTGTGTAATTTCCCCCGCCTCTCCCTCCCCCCTGTGTTTTTACCTCCCTCCCCTGCCTCTAACCCCCTCCCCTGTGTCTCTTTCCCTTCTGTGTCTCTTTCCCCCCTCTCTCTCCCATGCATCTCTTTCCCCTTCCCCTGTGTCTCTTTCCCCCCTCTCCTTCCCCTGTGACTGTTCCCCCCTGCCCTGTGTCTCTTTCCCCCTGTCCCCCCCTGTGTCTGTTCCCCCCTTCTCTTCTCACCCATTTCCCTCCCCTGTGTCTCTTCCCCCTCCTCTCCCTCCACTGTGTCTCTTTCCCACCTCTCCCTCCCGTGTATCTTTCCACCTCCCCTGTGTCTATTTGCCCCCTCTGTCTTTTTACCTCCTGTGTCTCTTCCCCCCTGGGTCTCTTTCCCCCTCTCCCTGTGTCTCTTCCCCCCTCTCCCCCATGTCTTTTCCCCCCCTGTCCCCATGTCTCTTTCCCCCCTCTCCCTCCCATGCATCTCTTCCCCCCTCCCCTGTGTCTCTTTCTCCCCCTCTCCCTCTGTGTCTCTTCCCCCCCCCTCCCTCTGTGTCTCTTCCGCCCCTCTTCCTCATGTGTCTCTCCCCCTCTCCTTCTGTGTCTCTTCCCCCCCTCTCCCTCTGTATCTCTTTCCCCCCTCTCCCTCTGTGTCTCTCCCCCCTCTCTCTCTGTGTCTCTTCCCCCCTCTCCCACTGTGTTTCTCCCCCCTCTCTGTGTCTCCCCCCATGTCACTCCCCCCTCTGTATCTATTCCCCCCTCTACCGCTGTGCCTCTTCCCCCCTTACCCTGTGTCTCTGCCCCTCTCTCTTTCTGTGCCTCTTCCCCCTCCCATTATGTCTCTTCCCCCCTCTCCCTCTGTGTCTCTTCCCTCTGGGTCTCTTCCCCCCACTACCTCTGTGTCTCTTCCCTCTGTGTCTCTTCCTCCCTCTCCCTCTGTGTCTTTTCTCCCCCCTCTCCCTCTGTGTCTCCTCCCCCCTCTCCCTCTGTGTCTCTTCCCCCCTCTCCCTCTGTGTCTATTCCCCCTCTCCCTCTGTGTCTCTTCCCCCCTCTCCCTCTGTGTCTCTTCCTCCCTCTCCCTCTGTGTCTCTTTCCCCCCTCTCCCTCTGTTTCTCTTCCACCCCCTCTGTGTCTCTTCCCCCCTCTCCCTCTATGTCTCATTCCCCCCTCTCCCACTGTGTCTTCCCCCCTCTCCTTCTGTGTTTCTTCCACCCTCTCCCTCTGTGTCTCTTCCCCCCTCTACCTCTGTGTATCCCCCCTGTGTCTCTTCCCTTCCCCCTATCCCTCTGTGTCTCTTCCCTCCCTCACTCTCCCTCTGTGTCTCTTCCCTCCACCTCTCCCTCTGTGTCTCTTCTGTCTCCTCTCTCCCTATGTGTCTCTTCCCTCTTCTTATGTGCCGCACACGTGCAATGCGCTGCTCATGCTCTCATGCCGCGCTTTGCGCATGCGTGGATATGCAGGGCTCGTGCTGCGCATTGCACATGGGCGCGATCCAATCACATTTGCGATTGGATCGTTGTCAAACTGCGATTTGTCGCAAGCGTGACGACGAATCGCAGTTTGACAATTATAATATGTGATGTTGTGTTTATTTTTTTATTAATTTTCATTTTTCTTTTTATCCTAGGGGTCCCGGACCTGTGGACATCTAGGAAGGGCCCTTATGCTAGGGACGAAGTCAAGAAAACTGTTGTCGCTGGAGGGGCATTTGTGCAAGGTAAGTGGGCTTATTTACCCTATTCTAGGTTTAGTGAGGGGGGTTGTTTTAGGTTATTAATTGTTATTGTTATTAATGTATGTAGTTAGGGCTATTAATGTATGTAGTTAGGGGGTTAATTGTATGTAGTTAGGGGTATTAATGTATGTAGTTATGGGTTAAATTATATGTATTGAGGGGTTTTATTGTATGCATTGAGGGGTTATATTGGATGTAATGTATGTTTTATTTTATGTAATGTATGCTTTTTTTATGTAACTTAGTTTTTCTTTTTTTATTTTCTGTAATGTTCTTTTTTTATTTTTGGTATGGCCCTTTTTTTATTATGTGTAATTATAGGTTTTATATTTTCTGTAATTATATTTTTTTGATTTTGTTTGATAAATGGGGTAATAGGGATTTTATAAGGGGTTAATAGTGTAGGAGGGGGTTTATGGGATGGGGTTTACTGGGTATATTTAGGGTTAAATAGGCTGAGTTAGGGTTAAATAGGTCTAGATGGGGTTAAGTTGTTAGTGATAGGGTTAATTACTGTATTGGTCTGAATATAAGCCGCACCCGAATGTAAGCCGCACCTGTAAAATTCAAGGGAGAAAAATAGAAAAAAGATAGTAATCAAATATAAGCCTCACACTTAAAATTGGTGAAAAAGACTCTCTCCAAGTGATCAGCCATTGCAACAAACAGGCTTTCTAATTAGTACTGTAACTTTTTTTGCAGGTTACAGGCCATACAGGATGTTAGAATCACTAAAACCGTAAATCGCAATTCAATTGCTACAATACCGCAGTCTCAAGCACGCAAATCGGCACCCTTAACTCGCAATCGTGCAAATCAGCAATGACTTTACATTCGCAAATAGAAGCCGCACACATAACTCGCAAATCGGCAGTTTTTTTTTTTTACGTTCGCGAATATAAGCCGTTCCCGTAACTCGCAAACAAAAAAATCGGAAAAAAGGTGCTGCTTATATTCGGACCAATACGGTAGGTTTGTTGAGGGATAAATAGGGTTAATTAGTTAGAGGGGGTTAATGGAATGTTATAGGGTAGAATAGGGGTTAATATTGTAAGCTAGGGGTTAATATGGTATGGGTTTATTGGGTACAGTTAGGGTTAATGGGGTATAGTTAGGATTAATGTGGTATAGTTAGGGTTAATAGTGTAGAGGGTGTTAATAGGGTAGAGGGTGGGTTAATAGAGTAGTGTTGAGACTTGATGTCATGAGGGTCCTAGAGGACCTTCATGGTACTTATAGTGTTATTCTAAGGGTTAATAGTGTCCTACATGGGGTTTATATAGATCCCTATTGGACTAATTGGGTCAATCAGTGTCCCATAAGGGTCTGTATAGACCCTTATGGGACTGATGGGGTTAGTCAGTTTCCCATAAGGGTCTGTATAGAGCCTTATGGGACTGAGGGGGGTTAATTTGAGGCTCATGGGGATCTGTATAGAACGTGATAGGGTTAATTTTAGGTGCCTGTGGGGTACTTATAGTACCCATGTGGCATGGGTAATTTTTTTTATTTAGCGCAGGTCCTTTAAGAACATTTAAGGTCTTTTCACGACCCACAATGTGAAATTTGAAGTTTGAGGGGGTTAATGTGAGGTGCCGGCGGGGACATCCGGCGGCCGTCCTTAACTATTGGTGTGCCACGGGCCCTTTAAGGTCCCGATCGGGACCCCCACTGCATGGGTTGATATAGGGACCCCCAGCATAGGGCAGTTCATTTTAGGTGCCAGGGGGGTACTTGAAGTACCCCTGTGGCAGGGGTTAATATAAGGTTGGTACCCCTGCAGCATGGGGATGTATTTGGGAAGCAGGGGGAGGTTTAGGGACCATAGAGAGGTTTGGGTGGCAGCGTCAGGGTCTTTTTGGATGTTTTAAGAGCCTTTGCGGGGGCTCTGGAGCACCCGTTGGGCTTCTGCCTCTATTTGCACGTAGAAACTTTATTGAAGCCATGTTAATTTAATTATCTTTGTATTGTACTATTCTGTGTTTCATGCCACCCCTCCCACACACCTCTCAGTTGTTTGTAACAAATTTGCTCTGCACATATTCTCTGGATCTGATCTCTTCTCTTCCTCTCTTTCCAGTAACTGCCTCCATCTTAGTTCATAGCAATTGCCTTCCCTGAAGTTTGCAACTTGCAACTCTCTCTGCCCTCCCTCCCTTGCATTATCTTAATTTATAGAAACTCATATGACTTGTACCTGCTCAGTCAACACCACCTGCTAAAAAAAAAAAAAAAAAAAAAAACATTGTCATTAGCCTCTTAGCTACTCACCTACCTCAGCCATTCTGATTAACCTTATCACACTATTTTCCCTGCTCGTAAATCTATATTACTACTTCTACCATATCTTAGGATAATAATTCTTCCCCCACAATCTTCTAACCTATATTTCCTAATCTCATTGTCACAATGCTTTCTCATGCTTTCCTCTTTCTTATAACCTACTGCCTCTCTCTCAGACTTTCCTTTGCAGCATCTCCATATCACGTCCCCAACAATATTACCATCTCACCTTCCTTGCTCTCCTCTCCTTTTATCTGCTCCCATGAGCTCCTCTCCCTCATCCAGTCACAATATCATCCCCTCCCTAACACTTACAAGCAGAAGTCCCAGTCCCATCTTCTCTCCCTTTCACGCTCCTGGCTGCGGAAGATATATCCCCTAACCCAGGCCCTTCACTCATCTCCACTCACTGTCAGCCACGCTCTGTTTCAATGCCAGCAAACACCTGTAACACCCAGAATCTGATATCCATCACATGTCACAAACCTTCTCCTGCGCCCTCTGGAACACACGATCTATCTGCAATAAACTCACATTCACTCATGACCTGTTCACTACTAACTCCCTCAATCTACTGGCTCTCACTGAAACCTGGCTCTCATCCTCAGACACTGCCTCCCCTGCAGCACTCTCACAGTGGTTTTCACCTCAGCCACACAACTAGACCTGGGAACAAACAAGGTGGTGGTGTCGGTATTTTGCTTTCCACTCGCTGTACATTTCACCTCATACCCCCTGTCCCATCCATCCAATTCTCATCCTTTGAGGTTCATACAATACGCCTCTTCTCACCTATCTCTCTACGTGTAGCTCTGATCTATCGCCCCCAGGTACTCCCTCTCAATTTCTTGATCACTTTTCTGCCTGGCTCCTCACTTTCTCTCCTCCAAAGTTCCTTCACTGGTACTTGGAGATTTTAACATTGCTGTTGACACTCCCACCTCCCCAGCAGCAGCCAATTTGCTTGAACTCACCTCTTCCCTTGGCCTCTCACAACTAACAGATTCTTCTACTCATCATGCTGGACATTCTCTTGACCTTATCTTCACCAATCTCAGCACAACCTCCAACCCAGTCATCCGTCCACTCCCTCTATCTGATCATACTTCCTTACCTTCAACCTCATCACAGCACCCTCTCTCCACCCCTCTCCAAACCCTACCACCATCACGAGCACTTGACCCTACTCAGCTCTCCAGTATTATCCAACCCCTTCCCAGTCCAATCACCAACCTCAACTGCCCTGACACTGCCACCTCACTCTACAACTCTACTCTCTCTTCCACCCTTGACACTTTGGCGCCAATATCCACATGCAGATGCCCTCGCTCTCATCCACAACCATGGCACACTACACAAACACGATACATCCAGAGGTGCTCCCACACTGCTGTGAATGAAATCACGCACTTCAGCAGATTTCCTCTACTACAAATTTATATTACGCTCCTATTCCTCTGCCATTAACCTTGCCAAACAGCAGTAGTTTACAACACTAATATCAACTCTGTCCTCTAACCCCAAGTGTCTGGTTGCCACTTTCAATACTCTCCTCCGCCCACCACCTCCTCCCATCCCTTTCTCTCTCACAGCTTAAGACTTTGACAACCACTTTTTTCATAAAATTCAAAACATCCGCAATGAACGCTTATCTCATAGTGGTTTACACACTCCACCCTCTCAACTAACCAACAACACCCAGTCTTCTCCATTAACCAATCCCACTGCCACTTTGAACTGCTTTGATCCGGCTACAGAGGATGAAGTATCCAAACTGTTATCATCCACTCGCCTCTCTACCTGTCCTCAGGATCCTATTCCATCTCAGCTCATATCTCCCCTCTCTACCACACTAATCACAGCTCTCACACACATTTTCAACCTCTCCCTTACTACTGGCAATTTTCTGTCTTCTCTAAAACATGCCATAGTTATACCCACCCTCAAAAAACCCTTATCTGACACTGACGTTGCATATAACTACCGCCCTATCTCTCTGCTTCCCCTGGCTTCCAAACTGCTGGAGCGGCTCGTCTATAACCGCCTTACCAACTTTATTTCCTCTAACTCCCTTCTTGACACCTTCCAATCCGGCTTTCGGCCCCAACACTCAGCTGAGACTGCTCTCACTAAAGTCACCAATGACCTGCTTACCGCCAAGTCAAAAGGTCACTTTTCAATTCTTCTTCTTCTAGATCTCTCTGCTGCCTTTGACACTGTCGACCATCCACTTCTACTCTCTACTCCATATCCTCTTCTCCCTCGGTATTCGAACCACTGCTCTCTCGTGGTTCTCATCATACCTACAAAATCGATCATTCAGTATATCCTTCTCTGACACCTCTTCTTCTCCTCACCCCCTGTCTGTTGGTGAACCCCAAGGATCTTTCCTTGGCCCCCTCCTCTTCTCCATCTACACTTCCTCACTTGGTACCCTCATAAACTTTTTTGGGCTTCATTATCTCTATGCAGATGACACCCAAATCTACCTCTCCGCACCAGATCTATCCCCCTCTCTTCTAACACACGTCTTCAACTGCCTCTCTAGTATATCCTCTTGGATGTCCACCCACCATCTCAAACTCAACATGTCTAAAACTTAACTCCTAATCTTCCTTCCTTCTCCCACACCGTCAATTCCATCACATCGCTCTCACTGTCAACAAAGACATCATCACCCCCACCTCCCAGGCCCATTGTCTTGGAGTTCTACTGGACCCCGCTCTGTCTTTCATCCCTCACATACAATCACTAACTAAATCTTGTCTTCTCCATCTGAAAAACATCTCTAGAATTTGTCACTGTCTTACACAAGACACAACTAAAATCCTTATACACTCTCTCATCATCTCTCGACTAGACTACTGCAACTTGCTTCTTGTTGGCCTTCCCACCACCCGACTATCTCCACTTCAATCCATTATGAATGCCTCTGCTAGACTCATCTTCCGTACACAACGATCAGTGTCGGCATCACCTCTCTGTCAATCACTCCACTGGCTTCCCTTAGCCTCAAGAATAACATTTTAAATCATGACCCCAACTTACAAATCCCTCAACAATAATGCTCCCACTTACATCTCTGCTCTCATCTCATAATACTTCCCCACCTGCCCTCTTCGTTCTGCTAATGACCTACCAACTCTTGTCACCTCCTCTCACTCCCGCCTCCAGGACTTTTCTCCTGTTGCCCCTAGTCTCTATAACTCTTTGCCTCGCTCCACCAGATTATCCTCTGGCCTCAAAACATTTAAAACCTCACTTAAAACGCATCTCTTTAAAGAAGCGTTTCACCTTCCAACCTTTATACACTTATCACCTCTCTCTCCCTTTTTTACCACTCACTTTACCTTAGATTGTAAGTCTGTGAGTTTCTATCCTAAGTACTTTGGGAATTCACCATGGACATTGGATTCCTAGCTCAAAGACAGGGCCCTCCTTCCTTTGCTAAATGTTAATCTGTATTTATCTTTGTCTGAACTTAATTTATGTACAGCGCTACAGAATATGTCGGCGCGTTATAAATAAACTATAATAATAATAATAATAATATTTGCGTGTTAGGTGCTAGCTCGCGTGGGACATCTTAGCATTTTAATAGCATTATAAGGGCTACGTGCTTTACAAATCAATGGGTTTCCTGGCTACAATGTTACACGTTGCCAGTCTCTTATGCAATTCTTAGCCAGCCTGCGTTTAAAACGCAAGTCGGCGGCGTGTCTGTTTTAGAGGGGAATTTTATAGCAATGTAGTGCTACTTTTGTCACTACATGCTAAGAATTTGATCTTAGCTCCAATTTAATAGGACTATAAGTTTTCATGGTAGATCAATCAAAACTTAACCATTGTAGCAGATATCCTTACAAAAACACCAAATTGGTCTCCCACAGAGTTTGGGGAACAAAACCTATTACCAAAAAAAGAATGGGCCTACATGTGTGAAATTTTATGTCAATTTGTATTAAGCGGTAACTTTTTGAAAAGCATTATGACACTCTATTCTGTCCCAAGGGCTTATGTTTCCTACCAAGGTTTTTGATGTCAGCCATTTAATATTTCTAGAGGGTCAAGGTAAGGTTGTCCCTTATCCCTGCTGATCTTCACTCTATGTATAGAACCATTGACTGTAAATATAGTAGATAAAAAATACAAACTGAGTCTGTTTGCCAACGATATTCTACTCCACTAACTACCCTCCCTAATTTACTATGGGCCCTATTAAGTTCACCTATTTGTAATTCCTGAGGCCTGTAAAGGAGCTTGCAAAAGTTACAGCTATTAAATTGGCATATTTTAGCTACCGGCACACAATCCGCTGATTACAGGCTGAAAAAAAACAGCGGTTGCCAAAATCTGAACCTGGACAATACAAACACACCACTGAACTTTAAAATATGGTGAAAGCAACGAAAGGCAGTACAATTCATTGCAGAACAATCCCCAAATAAATGATAGGCATTCAATTGTTTTTATTTTATCATATGTTGTAATGGTCATGCATATGCCAATATGAAAAGCCTTGCTCTAACATGCATAAAACAATTAAAGACACAATACCTGAATAAATTGCAACACAAAAACATGAAACTGCCTTCCATATTATCCCTTTCTCAATTACAGAGGTTCTCATGTGGACCCTAATATATAAATATAATTGCATATACATCTCATTCATCACATCTACATTAGGAAAATAAATAGTGGCCAAATTACACAACCACATGACATATATCAAGTACCAGGGGAACATTTTATATTTGGTTGTTCGGTCCTTCAGTCGTGTCCGAATCTCTGTGACCCTATGGACTGCAGCACATATAGTTATGTCTCTGTTTGTGCTTTTCCACAAGGTTTGCATGCCAAAGATACTGGAGTGGGTTGTCAGTTCCTTCTCCAGTGGACTGTGATTTGTCTGACCTCTTTGCTATGACCTGCCCACCTAGAGTGACCCTACATGGTATAGCTCATAGCTTCATTGAAGTACACAAGCCCTTCACCACCACAAGGTAGGGATCCAGAAGGGGAACACACACCACACTAATTTACTCTAACCCAAACATACATGGAGGCTGTGAAGGGGCACGTGGAGCAACAGCCGACTCACCTCCATCAGGGACAATCTCTGCTACACCCAAGATGTATACCCATTATCCTTTGATGAAATCCCATCAAGTGTTTTGCTATCAATAAATGTACATTATCAGGGGAATGTTGATACTCCATAGTATCAACATTTGGACCTATCATGTGTATTAACCCTATATTATTATTAGATATTATATAATATATATATATGTATATATATATATATATATATATTATTATTTTATATATATTTATATTATTATCATTATATGTATTAATCTATTGCATAGTAACTAGGGCTCATTGGTTTACTGCTATAGGAATGTGACACAAATGGGATGTACATTCATGTCCCAAAATCCCAGATATGGTGAGAATGGTATAACAAAGCTTTAGTTCATACACAGAACACACACAAGATATTAATATCATAGGTGTGGTGTGGGTGGATACCGGAAAGGGCAAGAGGCTGTTCAGGTAAAAAGGGGATACCTAAAGGGGATAATGTCATAGTCTAGAATAAGCATGATGCATAGCACCTACCAGGGTCACATGTGGTCACTACACCACTGCAACCGGAATCTAATAGAAAAAAAGGATCATCAGAAATCACTCCATTTAATCGAAGAAACCAGTAATGTGCATATCACTTACAACTTGTCTAGATCTGCTCAATGAAACAGATGCAAACACATCTGGACTATTTAATCCAATCCAGTTCCACACATACAATCTGTTCCCAACACAAAAATCTGAAAAGAAGTGGTTAAAAAAAAAAGTCAGTTAGTCAGTTGGAGAAGGATAAAAAAAAAAAAAAACATGCATGTACAGTACAGTGCTAAATACTGTAACTGTAACAATATACCAACTCACCTGATTTCCATCTGCCAGCATTACTAACCAATAGCTAGTTCTCAGTATACCTGACTGGCCATGACCTTTAATAATGATGTGTCATCTCACAATAAATGCTTAGCTGTGACCACCATCAGTGTGTCAAGGTGTACTATCACCTTCTCCATATGCTATTGTTAATCAACATTGATATCACATCCATCAGCTATACAGGTGTTAGCAATATTGGACAAATAGACATTAATACGGAGAGGACGCAAAGGTCAGAAGCCAGATTCCCTGTTACTTACATCAGACACAAGGATATGTTCCCATACTGATATTGAGAACAGGATCACATGCTTCCCTAGTTCATATATTATTGCTGGCTGTCATTAACATGCCATTGTGAGACTAGGCAAGTCCACTGCCATAGCCGTAATAGTCTACATTCAAGTTAACAACAATCTTGTCTTACATATCTGGATATATTATAGTTTTAATGTTGTGGGAACTACATGTTAAGGGGGGCTGTCATTGAAGGAATGTCCCCCTGAGAGGCACTGGGAAAATCTCACAATTAATACATTTCCTTCACAATGCTTGCAGATGCAGAAAAAGCCTTCATGGACCTGAATTGTGCCTAGCCAAAAATAAAAGGCCTTAAGAAATATAGGGACTGCAGCATCTCTTCTCAACAGCATTCCCCAGTTACCATCAATTGGTGAAATGTTAAATAGAACCCTACGTGTTCACAGAGAAGGGGATCATGGACCATGTGTAGCCATCTGCATACAAAATATTACCATCACATAGGCCAAGATCTAAGACTCTGTAGCCAGGCTAGATTAGGTTAACATTTGGACCAATAGATTGTCACTGAGGAGTGCTGTTGAGAAGGCACAAAAATATGTGCAGCCCCTACATTTTCCTCCGCCTAGCAGCAGGGTCCCAATCCCCCATGTGCAGCCGCCATCTCACAGGTGCTGGGGTGGAAGGGGCAGAGGGAGGCATCCCCCCATCAGGCAGCTGCACAAGCAGTGGTGGTGGAGGAGAAGAGGGCCCGGGCTGTGGGTGCGTGGGGGACACCTCCGGGGTTGATAAGGCAGGCTGGGGGACCAGAATGCGGCGAACTGCATCTATTGTCACCTGCTAGACCACACTCTGGCCCGCCCCCATCCTGAGCAGCCCGGCGAGGTAGGACGCCTGGCTGCTCATGGTCTTGGCGTCATTGGAGGAGATACTGGCCTGGATCCCCTGCAGACACTCCAAAATCTGCCTCGACAAGGCCAGCATCTCCTCCTGAGCAGCCTGTCTTGATGTGGGAGGGATGGAGGTCTGGGTCCATAGGTGGGTATGGCAGTAGTAGTGGTGGCCCAGTGGGGAGGGGCTGTGACCTGGCCGGTGCCTGGATCCATTGGGGTGGTGGTGGGAGCCAGGCTGACGTACTACATAGGGGAGGAGAATGTAGGGCCATGCTGCTATCATTAGTAAAAAAGGTGTGCCCCAGTGATGACTGCATCTGCTGGAGGAGGGGGACAGTGGGGTTGAAGGCCACAGGGGTGGCATATGGTCCCGCAAGTGGCCCCACTGCCCAGGTGAAGTCCTCCTCCTCCTTCTCCTTACCAGGGCACAGGGCTTGTGTTGGTCCCTCTTCCCCCTGTGCCGGATCCTGCAATATGTTTAACTGTTCTTACTGAAATTACAATAAAGCAATAGATTACTTTAATATAGAATCCTGTGTACACAATGAATCTCACCTATAGTGAGGTAACTGTCCATTTGAGTGCAACTCTGAGTTGCTATTATTTGCTAGATGTGATCTATGTTGGGTTCTTGATCTTGATTGTTCTTGGCTCCTAACGCTCTCTTGATTCTGGCTACGGTCTGTGACTGCATATACGCTGCAGTGGGCACACCCATACATGCACTGTCTATTGGTTGATTTATGTTGTTGTGCCCACTGAAGACAGTGATTTGTCAGCCTCATGGATTTAATGACCCATTACTGATCCATCTATCCCTTGTAAATTCCATGGAGCTGACATGTCAGTGTCCTTATTGGTCATACTGTACATGTGTATTGTGATGTACATGTGTTGGCATGATGGTGTATGTGATATTCACCTGACGTGGAGGCTGAATCCTGCTGGGCCACCAGACTTCAAGCTCCAGAGGTGGGCACCTAGCTCAGTAGGTCCTTGATTTCTCTCTCCCACTCATTGTAAGTGACGGTCACTTTGGGACCATGAGATTGCTGAAGCTGCGTCCATCTCCTTGGCCTTCTTTCTCCCCACTAAGACCCTGACATCATCACAGACCTCGCATTCCACAATTTGCCCACTGCTGTTACTGCGGCTGCTGCCTCCTTCCATGCCTGGGCTCTAGGCCTGGGCCTACCCTCTGAAATGATAGCGGGCCACTCACGTATGGCACGCAGGAGTACCACTATCTCCTTGGGTTAGTAATTTGGGGCCCTGTGCCTGCCCCCATCCTCTTGCCCTCCTGACAGTGTGGGGTCCTGTCCTCCCTCAATTGTCCCTGGGGCCTGTCCCTTATCCCTGCTACCACCTCCCTGGGATCAGCGCCCCCCCCCCCCCTCTGACCCTGAAGATGATGTGCCTATCAATAATGGCACCTGCCCACCCACCTCCTCCTCTACACTACTTTCCATCTCCTCCTCTTCCACACTCTCACCCTCCTCCTCTCCAACACTCTCCACCTCCACCTCCTCTCCTACTCCACTCACCTCCTCCACCTCCTCCTCCACCTCCTCCACCACTCACCTCCTCCTTCTATTTCTCCTCCTCTCCTCCACACACCATCTTCTCCTCTCCTCCATCCACCATCTCCTCCTCTCCAACATTCCCCATGGCCACATCTATCTCCTCTCTCTCCTCTTCGCCTCTCCTCCTCCTTTCCTCCCCACCTCTTTACTCCTTTCCCCTCCTCTCTCCTCCCTCCATATAAATCCTGAGAATAAGAAAAGGATAGATGAAATAAAGTATGCATGTATATATTTGTGATGTAAAGAAAATGTATGTTTTATGTGTAATTGCTAAATGTTAGGGTATAGGCTGGGGGGTATATGGTGTGTGTATGTGTGTGCGTGGGAGGGGGGGTGTATGTGGTAACCTGGCTCTATATGTATCTATGTGTGTTATTTACTCTATGTGTATTTGTATTATGTGTAATCAGTATACAGTATATATGTAATCAAAATGTATATGAAAAATAGTTGTGCTGATAATATAAATGAATAGAAGTGTAAAAACCTGCTCTCCAATATTACCTACTCTCTCACTCTCGCTCTCTCTATCCAACATCCAAGTCCAGGACCTGCGTGCTACTACGGAATCTACAACACAGTCAATGCATGGGCGCGTGTAACGCAGCTTTATTATCTCCCCTTGTCAATCATTTTGCGGACTGCATCTATTCCAGCCCACCGGCAGCTTTGGCCATGTGGTTGCAGCCTTGTTCATTTTAATCACTCTGTAACTCCTGCAAACTGGTAATTTTGTTATTCAATAGGGGCCCAGCAGCACCATTAAATTTGAAGCCCTTATCGGCATCTGCACTGCGTTATAGAGTTATTAAATTCAACCATGCCGTGAGTAAAGGGACAGAGACGCACGCCCGTAAACTCTATTTGCGCACAAAAGCTGTGAAGGGCCTGCCGTAACAATCCAAACCCGTAACCACGTAGTTTGACGCTGGCCTAATAGTTAATAGATAGCAGGAACCACAATTAACGCCTCAGGAAGGGGTTTTAAAGGGCTCCAAACCATAAATTATTGACTGTGCTGTAGCTGAGCAAGTGTATACACAGGTTTAGGTTTTGATGGGTTTATTAGCATTGGAGAGAGAGAGAGAGAGAGAGAGAGAGAGAGAGAAGGAGCTTTGTGACTTTTTTGATATTTCGACCTCTAATATATATTAACCCTTAATTTACAACACACATAATTACTGATATCACATAATTTACACACATAGATTTATACCTACACGTAGCTATACATAGTGGTAGGCCACAGCACATATACAACCCCCATCCCCCCACCTACACCCCCCCCCCCCCCATAAAGCTAGTATACTACTGATTATACTCACATTGAGAGGGAAGACCAGGTTAGGGAGAGGAGAGCAGCAGGGAGAAAGAAATGTGCCCCCAGATGTAGGCACACAAGGAGTAAGGCCAGAGGGTCAGGGCCTGATCCAGGGGAAGGGGGGGTAGTGGGAATGAGGGACCGGCCTCAGCGAGAGGATAGGGAGGCCAAGAACACTAGGGACAGTTTAGGGCAAGAGGCTATGGCAAAGTACAGGGCAGCCAAATATAGCCCAGAGGAGATGACGTCCTCCTCAGGGAAATCCGTGCCAGCTAATGGATCAAATATGGTGAGAGAGACGTGAGGGCTAACTAGAATGCAGAGGCCTTGAGTCAGATTGCTTCAGCTGTTGTGTGGCAAATAGGGACATATGGTCTGTGAAACACAGATATGACGACAGCCGGCTGAAGGTGAAGAGGAAGATGGCAGAGGAGGCAAGATTTGCACATGCAACCGGTGGTGGGCCGCCAGGCAACATCACTTATTGTAGATGGGAGCAAACCCTGAGGGAGTGGATTGAACCAGCACAGTGGTGGGCCTACCAGGACAGGTGGACACAAGTGTGCCGAGAACAATGCAGAGTAAGTATCATATCACACCACACAAGTTGGTGTATGAAATTGTGTGTGTGTGGGGGGTGGGGGGGGGGGGTCAAAAACCCAGCAGATATCATTTTTGTATGTCTGTAAAAATGAGCTTGTACTCTGGCTGGTGTATACAAGGAGCTGTATCCCCCTAGAATTATTCTGGCTCCTACACAACTGCTCACATGCATAGATAACTGACATACAATAGCACTGTAAGCCCTATGGTTATGACTGAAGATATATGGTGCATCAATAATCATGTAAGTCCTGGTAGCAAACATATCATTTTCATAATTTGTATCAATTAAATGTCTGGCCAATACCTGCAATTCAAACTGATTACTGAAACTGATTCTGAGTACAATTTGCTATTATATCAAGATTGATTTCAAAAGAGAGTACATGTCTGGTTGTGCGCACTGCGGTATAGTGGGAGACAGATTCTGTAGGGCTGCATGTGCATGTCATATACTATCCTAACCTTGACCATGTCTCAGCTGCATGTTAACAACCATTGCTGGGAACATGTCACAGATTGGTCAGTCTCACTCACTGCACAGCAGATCCAGCAGAGCACATGTCTGATGCACATGCAGATGGCACACCGCACCTGCAGTATATGCATTCATATGAGAAATTATCCCCAATGCTCATTATGCAGGCTGTGGTTCATCTGTGTAACACAAGCACCACAGTCAATCACAGGTGACATGATGTCAAGGATATGGAAACACATAGCTGCCAATTGTGTAGGGAAACCAACTCAAATATATATTTTTTCTTCGAACAGAGGGAGGCTCCACTGGAGGTGGGAGTGGTTGAGGAAGAAGGCCAGGGCATTCCAGAGGGACCATCCACAAAAGCTGGCCAGTCATGTTCACAGGCATATCAAGAGTGGGAGTCCCTGCCTGGGCCCTCACAAGCATCATCCAGCCATACCCAGCTGTTCCAGCCCCTTACACCGGCCATGTCCTTGCCCCAGCCATCACACCTGCTCCAACAACATTGCGGCCATGGCAACCAACAATCACTCCAACACAATAGGGACCCCCAACATGGCCTCACACACAATGGGTTCCCCAACATGGCTAAACACTCAATAGGCTCCCCCAACATGGCCCAACACACAATGGGATCCCCCAACATGGCCCAACACCCTCCTGCCGACACCTCAGGCCCAAATGCCGTCAACTTAGGCCCCAATGCTGTCAACATCAGCCACAATGCCATCAACACCACCACCCCTGACGTTGAGGAAAATTATGGCCTGTTTCACCAGGAAGGACATGGCATATAAGAAGCAACAAAATGAGAGTCTCGGATTGCTCAGAAGGCAGTGTAGGCTCATACAGACCCTCCTGGCGAGCACCCGGTCTCTCAATTCTGAGGTGAGGAGGCACAACTGAAGGATGGAGAGATATGAGGAACGAACAATTCGAGGCAGACAGCAACTCATCCGATTAGCCAAATGCCTCTCCAGCCTTCGGTTGCACAACTCTTCTCATCTCAGACCTCACCACCACCTCAACCTGATCGAATTCGCTGACACCACCTCCTTTGGTAGAGAATTCCACAGTTTAACCACCCTAACTGTGAAGAACCCTTTTCTTTGTTTAAGGTGAAATCTTTTTTCCTCTAATCTCAAAGGATGTCCTCTTGTCAGTTGAAAATCTCTTGCTACAAAAAGTTCACTTGACAAAGCCTTATATTGACCCTGGATGTATTTAAATAAGGTTATCATATACCCTCATAGACACCTTTTTTCTAGCGAAAACAAGTTTAATTTGGTTAGTCTTTCTTCATAACTTAGCCCCTCCATTCCCCTTATTAGTTTTGTAGCCCTTCTCTGTACTTTTTACAGCTCTAAAATGTCCTTTTTATAAAGTGGTGCCCAAAATTGTACTCCATATTCCAAATGAGGGCGTACTAGAGATTTGTATAGTGGCAGATTTACATTTGCTTCCCTTGCTTCTATACCCTTCTTAATACATGCTAATATTTTACTTGCCTTTGCAGCTGCTGCTTGGCATTGAGCACTGTTACCTAGGTGGTTGTCCACTAGTACTCCCAAATCACATAAATCAAAATATTTGCGTCTCCTACTCAGCCACCTCTTTTCCCTACTATCACTAAACATTTCTTTAATCTTAATGTTCAGTCCAAGATCAAATCTGTTCTCCATTAATACACAGTGCCATACTAAATTATTTTGGATTTCAACGTCACCTATATGCAGATGACACTCAAATAGGTCTTTCTACATAAACAGTTTTTTTGCCACAGATATTGTAACTGCTGAAGTAACACTTGTAATTTGTAAGTTTGTTCTTAATTATAAGGTTTATTAAATAATGTATTTCTATATCATATTTCTCACTTGTGGACATAGATTGGGTTAGATCTGGTTATAGTTTCTGCTATCACTTATACATACTTTACCTTAATATTAGGTGATTCTAGCTTTTAAGTATCTGTGGGCAAGATGTGGAGAGAAGGACTCTTCCTACACTGTGCAGAAAAACTCTCAAATTGTCTCCACCCTCTCTCAACACAAACATTTCAGTATTTTTATTGTCCATCTCCAGCTTTGAAATCAGTTTTACATTCATCTCCCCCATGAAAATGGTAGCTTCTTGAACATGTTCAAATAGCTTTGCCACCAGAGGGTAGCATTTTTTAACAGTGACTTTATTGAGTAACTGATAGTGAATACACAGCCATTGACTCATATATAGTCTCAAGAAAAAATCAGGCTCCAACAGCTGAGCTAGACTGTCAAATGAAGCTATGTTAAAGATTTTCTTCTATATACTCTGAAGGTTGAGGAACAGGGCGTAAATATTATTTGCCAACTATAGGTGTAATTGTTTATTTTATATGGTAGCTTCTTTTTTATTTTTTTTAAAAGTAATTTTTATATGCATTTTTTATTTATATAGGCATTTGGGAGGGTGTTAGGGCAAGTTTATGTTTTCGCATTAGTTACTGGGTAACATTCTGTATTGCTATCTTGTTGTGGTGAAGGGGCTTGTGTACTTTGATGAAACTGTGAGATATACCATGTAGGGTCAGCCAAGACACGCAGGTCATGGCAGAGAGGTCAGACAAATCGTGGTCCACTGGAGAAGGAACTGCAACCCACTCTAGTATCTTTACTAAGAAAACTTTATGGACAAGCCCAACCAGAGACATAAGGCCAAAGACGAAAAGACACCCAGATGTGGATGTGTCTGAAGGGGAAAGGAAAGTCTGCTGCTGCAAAGACCAGTTCAGAATAGGAACCTAAAATGTTAGAACTATGAACCAAGGCAACTATATGTTGTCAAGAATGAAATGACATGGTTATACATTGATATCCTGGGAATTAGTGAACTTACATGGACTGGAATTGGACATTTCACATCAAACAACCTCCAGATCTTCTACTGTGGTCAAGAATACTGCAGAAGAAATGGAGTAGCCACCCTACTCAATCAAAGAGTGGCAAAAGCAGTGCTCGGTTACAACCCAATAAATGACAGAATGATTTAAATTCGAATTCAAGGCAAGCCATTTAATATCACAGTGATCCAAGTCTATGCTCCAATCACAGATGCTAAAGAGGCTGAAGTTCTCCAGGTCTACGAAGACATTCAACACATTATAGATATAACACCAAGAAAATATGTTACTGTCATCATAGGAGATTGGAATGCTAAAGTAGGAAACCAAAAGATACCTGGAATAACTGGAAAATTTGGCCTTGGAGTACAAAATGAAGCAGGTCAGAGATTAGTAGAATTTTGTCAAGATAATTCACTTGTCGTAACAAACATCCAACAGCCTCCGAGACAACTCTACACATGAACATCACCAGATGGACAACATAGAAATCAGATTGCCTATATACTTTGCAGCCAGAAATGGAGGACCTCTACACAGTCAGCAAAAACAAGACCTGGAGCTTCTTATTAAAAAATGAAACTGAAGAAAAGAGGGAAAACATCAGAGTAGATACAAAAGGAATAATATCCCTCGTGAATATGCAGTGGAAATAAAGAATAGATTTATGGGACTAGACATGGAAGATAGAATGCCTGAAGTTTGGAACATTATCCAGGAAACAGCAACAAAGAATATCCCTAAAAGAAAGAAAAGTAAGAAGTCAAACTGGCGATGAGACTGTGAAAGTATCCCAGGAAAAAAGGAAAGTGAAAGATAGTGGAGATAAGAAAAGATTTGTCCAACTGAATGCAAAATTCCAGAGGATAGCAAGAAGAGACAAGGAGACATTCTACAATGAGCGATGTAAAGAGATTGGAGAAATTAACCGAATGAGTAAATCAGAAGATCTCTTCAAGAAAATTGTGAACCTAAAAGGGACATTTCATGCCAAAGTAGGTGTGATAAAAGACAAAAATGGTAGGGGCTTAGAAGAAGATCGGATAAAGAAGAGGTGACAGGAATACACTGAAGAACTATACAGGAAGGATCTTAACAGCAGTGATGACCTCAATAATTTGTCCAATGAGATGGAGCCAGACAACTTTTAGAGAAAGTGAGATGGGCCCTAGGATGTTTTGCTTATAATAAGGCTGCAGGAGATGATGGAATCCCAATTGAACTGTTCAAAATTCTACAGGATGTGCTGTGAAAGTGTTACTTGACTTATGCCAACACATTTGGAAAACTCAACAATGGCCAATAGACTGGAAAAGATCAGTCTACATCCCAATCCCCAGAAAAGGCAGTGCCAAACAGTGCTCCAATTATCAAACAATTGCACTCACTTCCCATGCCAGCAAGGTAATGCTTAAGATTCTATAAGCTCGACTCCAACAATATATGGACCAGGACCTACCAGATGTGCAAGCCGGGTTGCGTAGAAGGAAGAAGCAGTAGAGATCAAGTTGCCAATGTCCACTGGATAATCGAGAAAGCAAGAGAGTTGCAAAAAAACATTTACTTCTGCTTTTTAGACTATTCTAAAGCCTTTGACTGTTTGGATCACAACAAAATGTGGCATGTCCTTAAAGGGATATCTAAGTTTGCTGGATTATGAATGCATCTAATGGAGGAGAATCAGTAGTGTGTGAACAAAAATGTTTGCATGAAAAAATACCAAAATATACATTTAAACACTCACCTTGAAGTCAGCTGAATTTCTTGCATTTGCAAACAGTTGGCTCTTAAATTTGACACCCCCAGCCAATTTGATCTAAAATTAGCAGAACAGTCATATTCAGTTTGACCAATCACAGGCAGCATGGTATCCATTTTGTTTTGGAATTATTTGTTTTGGCCAATTAGGTTAGCTGAAACTCTTGCATAAACTCTGGTTTCCTGTCTGTGGTGCAAAGCAGCATTCAATATGTAGCAAAGCAGCTGTGAAATGTAGTGTATCACGGACATGTGACAGGAAGCGGCAAGGAGGAAGCTGCTAGTAGATTGGCTGAGCAAGCAAGAGCAGGTAAATAGTGGGTTAATATCGCTCCCTGGATTCTGCATGATGATTGGGAGGGATCAGATGCCTGTTTAGACACCCCCTGTAGGTGTCAGCGTAATCATTAGAGGAATTTTTAGATATTAATAAAAATAAAATGTTTTATGAGATGTGCTGCATACACATAGGCTGCTTATTGCCTAAAGAGTATAGAAATGTATTAATCCAGCTCACTAAGATATCCCTTAAAAGAGATGGGAGTACCAGATCCTCTCATCCTCCTCCTAAAGAATCTGTGTGTCGACCAATCATGGGACAACAGAATCGATCAAGAACGGAATAGTAGTGCAACAAGGTTGTATATTGCCACCTTATTTATTCAATGTATATGCAGATTACATCATGCGTAAGGCTGGACTGGATTAATCCAAAGCTGGAATCAATATAGCTGGAAGAAATATCAACAATCTCAGATACTCCAATGATACTACTCTGATGGCTGAAAGTGAGGAGGAACTAAAAGACTTATTGATGAAGGTAAAAGAAGAGTTCAAAAGTTGGCCCGCTGCTCAACGTTAAAAAGACAAAGATCATGGCAAACAGCAATCTCACATCTTGGCAAATAGACGCAGAAGAAGTGGAAGCAGTGACAGATTTTATTTTCCTTGGATCCATGATCTCTGCAGATGGTGACTGCAATGAAATTAAAAGACATTTGCTTCTAGAGAGAAAAGCTATGGCAAAATTGGACAAGCTAGTAAAAAGTAAAGATATTAAACTATTCCAAGTAGTAACGGACATGAGAGCTGGACCATAAAAAAAATCTGAGCAACGTAGAATTGACGTCTTTGAATTTTGGTGTTAGGGAAGACTGCTTAGAGTCCCTTGGACTGCAAGAAGATCCAATAAATCAAAACTTCAGGAAATCAAGACAAACTGTTCACTAAAAGGTATGATCATGAGGCTGAAGCTCAAATATTTTGGCCATATTATTAGATGGGAGAATTCCCTAGAAAAGACTCTGATGCTGAGAAAGATTGTAGGAAAAAGAAGAAGGGGACGACAGAGGCGGAGATGGATAGATGAGGTCACTGAAGCAATGAACATGAACTTCATGGAGTTCAGAGGGGCAGTGACTGAGAGATGCACCTGGCATGCTGTGGTCCATAGAGTCACGAAGAATCAGACGCGACTGAATGACTAAACAACAACAACAACTTTCCATATTGTTGTTAAGGAGTCTGTTGAGATTGACTCAGTCTCCCACAGGTATATTTTACAGGGTTCTTTTTTTGTGGTAAACATGGAATAGTTTCTCAAAATTTCTTTTAAAAACTCCCACCATAGTCAGCCTTACAGGAATTCTTATAGGAGCCATTATATAGATGCTGAAGTGTTCTTAGCCAAAATGTTGATATTTTATTGGATACTAATTAAACTACTGGATTTTAAAGATTTTAAAGAAAACCTGTGAGTGGATTCCTCTATATATGTAAATACAGTGATATACAGTATATACAGAGTTATCCAAGGGGTGTTTCAAAAGCTCTTCTCCCTGTGAAGGAGTTTACCTCTCTTACCAATTAATGGTAACTGCACTTGGGCAGCCTTGATTTAAGACTGCTCCTGGAGTATCAGAGGAGCTGCTTATGGACTGATTATTTGCAATTTGTCTGACTTGGAGTCATGGAAATTTGAAGAAATATACAGGCCAGTGAATATACAAACTATGGGATTTTTTGTTTTTCTCCACTCAGTTTTAGCCAGATGAGAGCTGGTTAATGAGAAGAACTGTATATTGGTTAAAGTAGTGGAATCTAAGCCTATTATTTTTATTGATTTGTTTTCTTTGTTATTTTTTTATTACTGGATACATTTTTAGTAAACCTTGGAAAAGTATATGTACAGCTTCTTGTTTTCCTCCATCAAACCCAGAGGAGACAATTAACTTGTCATAATAATATATATATATATATATATATATATATATATATATATATATATACAATGGTACCTTGCAACTTGTCCTTAATCCATTCCGGACGGCGGGATGAGTTCCAAAACTTTTTTTTCACAGTTTACTTTGAACTGATAGTCCTGAGTTTGGATACAAAACCTTAAAACTAAATAGACATGAATAAAAAAACAATTACATCAAATACCATAGAATGTACTGTAACTTTACTTTAACTGTACTGAGAGGACTCTAATCTATTCAGAAATTCAGAAATGAAGTGAAAAGTGTTTGATTAAATATATTCAAGTGTGTAAAACTGCACATGTAGTTAAAAGTGCATATCAACAGTAACATAAAACGCAAGCCTTAAAAATGTAAATAAACTGGGATTTAATATAATTAAGTGGCTAAGTGAGGATGAATAAAAATAAACATTATTTTTAATTGATAAGGTACTTAGTGAAATTAAATCAGTGAACAAAGATACTCATATAGCATTATTCATGATTATTCACATCTTAAAAATATTATAACACTGTTCAGTCATTTGGACTTGTTAATGCAGGTAATGGAAACTTTTCTCCCAATAAGGACCACTAATGCACTGCTCAAAAAAATTAGTGTGGGCCTCTGACTCACAGAATTAGTTAATCATCCTTCTCAGTATAATTATCATATACAATATACTACTTTACTGTTACTCTATATTAAATAAAAGAACTGGAAGGAAGGGGAGTTGTTGAAAGGGTAAGAAACTTTCTCTGGGGGATTCTTAGAAGTAAGTGCAGTGTACAGTTTATATGATAATTTTATTGAGGATAATACAATTAAATTAGTAACCTAGTAACTATGGCCCCCATTCAATTGAGCAAATTGTAATTACTGGAGCCCGTAATGTAGCCCATAAAATTTATTGATATTCAATTGGCCTCTTCTAGCTACCTGCAACGATTTGCAAGTTAAGGGATCAAAATCAAAATGTAACTCCGTCCAATCTCCTCCTGTGATGTTCCAAGACCATAAATGTTACCAGTGCTAAAGACGCAAAATCCATATTCAATTGCAACAATTCAAAAAGCCTGCAATTGCCTTCAAACCCGGAAATGTAGAAATACAGCTGACCCTCTATATCAGCGGGTTTAAACTTGCGGATTCAATATTTGCATGTAGTGATGTCGCGAACATAAAATTTTCGGTTCGCGAACCGCGAACGCAAACCGCCACAAATGTTCGCGAACCGGCGAACCGCCATAGACTTCAATGGGCAGGCGAATTTTAAAACCCACAGGGACTCTTTCTGGCCACAATAGTGATGGGAAAGTTGTTTCAAGGGGTCTAACAACTGGACTGTGGCATTCCGGAGGGGGATCCATGGCAAAACTCCCACGGAAAATTACATAGTTGATACAGAGTCTGGTTTTAAGCCATAAAGGGCATAAATTACCTAACATTCCTACATTTTTTGGAATAACGTGCTTTAAAACATCAGGTATGATGTTGTATCGATCAGGTAGTGTAAGGGTTACACCCGCTTCACAGTGACAGACCAAACTCCCCGTTTAACGCACCGCAAACAACCGCAAACAGTCCATTTGCACAACCGCAAACTCCCCATTTGCACAAGGTTGGATACCAAGCTAGCCATGTCCCGTTCCATGTCCTCACTGATGTCATTGAAGGTCTCTTCCTCCACCCAGCCACGTACAACACCAAGGGTCCCCGAAAGGTGACAACAAGCCCCCTGGGACGCCTGCTGTGTTTGGTCTTCCACCTCCTAAAAGCCACCTTCCTCCTCTGACTCCTCTTCTTCAGACTCCTCTCACTGCATTGCCTCTCTCTGCATTATTATAAGGTGTGTTAAGTAGTACTACTCTTATCAGTTTAAAACCTGTTACAGCACATATCAGGGGGCGTGTATAAGGCCTGGATTTTTAGAACCGGGAGATGGAAAAAGATGCTTTGTTGGTCGTTTCACTTCAATTTTGGGGCACTTTGAGACATTAGCTTCTTACGCTCAAACATGTCCTTTACAGGCACCTGACTATGGGCAAATGAGCAGGAACTGCTCAAGGCGAGAGACGCAGTGGCGGATGGTTGAGAGGGGACAAGGAGGACAGCAGTGGTTGATGTGGCTGATGATGATGGACCAGGAGGAGGATGGCGGCTTTGAGTTTGTGTGCTGCTTGTACTCATGTGTTGGTCTGGAGTCACCCAAACATTAGGTCTCAACCTGTAGAGGATAAGGGAACCAGGCTACTCTAGACCTCATTCATCATTACCGGTTTTGACAGATTGGTACTATGCGTCCAAGCTACTGTGATACAGATATGAGTGGCACTGTGCACTTGCAGAAGTTGGCAGAGTAGACGCTGTAGGTCTGACACACACGCTTGCAGACAACTAACTGCTATGCAATCTATTACAGTAGAAAAAATGTTTTTTGTTTTAAATGTACACTACTGTTACACCAGTGGTGTGTTAAGTAGTACTACTCCTATCAGTTTAATCCCTGTTATGTGCCCTTTTTTGGGGTTTGGTTGTTGAAGGCACAGTGCAGCACCAGAGGCCAGAAAAATTAGGCATGTACACATGCCTTAAAAATTAGGTATTGTTGATCTTGCAGCGAGCACAGAAGAAGGTAGGCCTGATTCAACGCCCCAGCCCGCATACCCACACTCAGAGATTGATGGGGGGACCTGAGAAGGCCACGGGTCGGAGATATAAAGGGGGGCCATCCCAAATAAGCACACAAGCGGGGACAAAGGTAGTGAAGGGAACATAGAGTCCCATGGACTGACGGTCGCCATCTTGGCAGGAAAAGGGCCCAGCAATTAAGCCAAACTGACCCAGCACAGGCAGCTACTTGAGTCAAACGCTGTACAATTACACCTTAATAAAGCTGAAACATGCAGCAGCAGGGATTCTAAACGGCCACACGGGGACAAGAAGGCTAACAGCCCCCACAGTCTCTGCACCACTCTTTTTAACAGATAACCCAATGGGCTAACCAGGGACCTTGCCCACATAAAAAAACAGAATTTTATTGGAGGAATTATTAGTGTCTTTACCCTCCAAGAGAGGACATAATATACGGTATCTTTAGACTACCTGATGGCCAAACCTCCTTTAGCCCCAATGCTATCCAAGAAACATTTCAAAACTTTATCTGACTGGGGGTCTATAGAGTGACATTAGTACTGACCTTTATATGACTGGGGGTCTATAGAGGGATATTAGTACTGACCTTTATCTGACTGGGTGTCTATAGAGGGACATTAGTAATGACCTTTATCTGACTGGGTGTCTATAGAAGGACATTAGTACTGACCTTTATCTGACTGGGTGTCTATAGAGGGACATTAGTACTGACCTTTATCTGACTGGGTGTCTATAGAGGGACATTAGTAATGACCTTTAGATGACTGGGAGTCTATAGGTGACATTAGTACTGACCTTTATCTGACTGGGTGTCTATAGAGGGATATTGGTACTGACCTTTATCTGACTGGGGGTCTATAGAGGGACATTAGTGCTGACCTTTATCTGACTGGGTGTCTATAGAGGGACATTAGTACTGACCTTTATCTGACTGGGTGTCTATAGAGTGACATTAGTACTGACCTTTATATGACTGGGGGTCTATAGGTGACATTAGTACTGACCTTTATCTGACTGGGTGTCTTTAGAGGGTCATTAGTAATGACCTTTATCTGACTGGGGGTCTATAGAGGGACATTAGTACTGACCTTTATCTGACAGGGGGTCTATAGAGGGACATTAGTACTGACCTTTATCTGACTGGGGGTCTATAGAGGGACATTAGTACTGACCTTTATCTGACTGGGTGTCTATAGAGTGACATTAGTACTGACCTTTATATGACTGGGGGTCTATAGGTGACATTAGTACTGACCTTTATCTGACTGGGTGTCTATAGAGGGACATTAGTAATGACCTTTATCTGACTGGGGGTCTATAGAGGGACATTAGTACTGACCTTTATCTGACAGGGGGTCTATAGAGGGACATTAGTACTGACCTTTATCTGACTGGGGGTCTATAGAGGGACATTAGTACTGACCTTTATCTGTCTGGGGGTCTATAGGTGACATTAGTCCTGACCTCCTGCTGCAGTATTATTACTCCCAGTACTCCCAGGCGTGTTACTATTAGATATAATAACCTCAGTTTCGTTTCCTTATCTGTTGGTAACATCAAAATATGATTATTAAATATTTCATATTTGTTTGTTTTTTTCTCCCAAAGTGAACCCCTTTGTGTGTGTCCCACAGATGTGGCGTTTCCGCTCTGCGTATGTTGGATTTGCACCGCTCAAAAAGTATGAAAAGAGATTCCCCCCCCCCTTAAAGCCCATTAATGACATCATCAGTAAATTGTATGTAACAGATTCCAGTGTTTAGGGTTTATGACCCAATACTGCGATCATATCATTTATGACAAAAATCCGTATTTGTCGTATTATTCAGACGCGCGTGCATCTTTGTGTTACATTTCCTGATACTTTTATTATCTTGATCTTTATATATTTACTAGCGACTTGCCCATCAAAAAATGGCGGCAATAAGATTGTAAGGCAGGTAATGGTTTGGACGAGACATTTATTTTGTTGGCGGTCGGAGATCCTTCGGCGCTCATTGCGAGGCTTTTGGTTGTATTTTTTTTCTGATAGGCGCTTTTGCTGTTATTCTTTGGTCGGCGGTGATGTGTTTTTTGCACTTATTGCAAGGCTTTGTGTGCTATGAGCAGCGTTGGCGCAGTGAATGGCTTTTATGTTTAATGTGATAATGTTTTTTTGTGTATATGTATTTTTGTATGCTAATGAAATAATTACTAAATGAATATACTTTACCTATTTGTAAGTAATATATGCAGGAAGCATTATGCTGAAGAGCTGACAATCTGTTTTCATGTTCCTGCAGAATACAATGTAGGTTTTCAGTGCTGTGGAGCTGCTGTGTAAGTGTCAGCAATGTGTGCAGTGTGTAGTGTAAATAGGCTGCTTGAGCGAGGGGAAGCCGTTAGGGTAGCTGGGTACTTACAGCATTGTGTAAGTTAGTGTTGTAAAATGGCGGGGAATGTGTATGTGGTAAGCGGGTGTGGATGATTTAGCGTCCTTGTTAATAGTGTATCTTTACCTCGTACGGCTTTTTAGGAAAATCTTTTTTAGTTAGCTCTTCAGGTTATTTATCACTGGATATATTAATTACAAATAGGTAAAGTATTTTAGTAATTAATTAATTCATTATTATTAAAAAAAATATATATAAAAAAATACGCTTAATAGCATATTTTACACTGCGGTTACTTTACATACATTAACGCTTTGCACTTACTAATACATTTGTTCATTCACAATAGTTATTATCGTGCATTCATTTAATAAGTATTAATTAGTAATGGAAAATAAAAATGTAGACTTTACACTACACTAAAATATTTTACTTTTTACTCTGCAGTTATATATCTGGATTACTGCTCATTGGCTGCCAGCGATAGCACTCTCAAAGCATTTACAAATCTAAATCACTTTATTATGCTCTGAGACCTGAATACATTTTTTAATTTACACTGCACAAAAAAATTATATATTTAACACTGTACTTATATATCTGTCTTTGCGATGAGCGCCGAAGATTGATCGTTGCAAAGCACGAAACATGAAGGACACGAGGGAAGAGGCTCACAATGAGCGCAGAAGGTCCTCAGAGTACAAAAAGCATCACATTGTGTGGCAAACAGCATTGCCATGGCTTCAAACTTTTTTATTTATTATTATTGCCCCGTCATTTGTGCCAGGCAAGTCGCTAGTGATATAATATAACATAATGCAATACAATATTATACAATACACATGGGTGTTGGAACTGGGGGGGAGGGGTAAGGGGTAAGGGGTAAGGGGTAACCCCCCCCCCAGATTTCTTATCGTATGTATGTATGCGTATAGAAGCTAACAGGGGAGGGGAGAGGGGGAGGAAACACAGGGGAGAGGGAGAGGAAGACACAGGAGAGGGGAGAGGGGGATGAAGACACAGTGGAGAGGGGGAGGAAGACACAGGGCAGAGGGGGGAAGAGAAACAGGGTAAGGGAGAGGTGAGGGGAAGAGACACATGGGAGGGGGGAGAGACACAGGAGAGAGTGGGGGTAGAGACACAGGGGAGAGGGGGGAAGAGATTAATGGGAGGGAGTGGTGAGGAGACACCGGGGAGAGGAAAGGGGGTAAAGACACAGAGGAGGGGGGAAGAAACACAGGGGAAGGGAGAGGGGGTAGAGACACAGGGGAGAGGGAGTAGAGACACAGGGGAGAAGGGGGAAGAGACACAGATGAGGGGGGAGAGACACAGGGTAGAGGGAAGGGGGGAAAGACACAGGGGAGGGGGGAAAGAAACACAGTAAGGGAGAGGGGGGTAGAGACACAGGGGAGGGGGGAGTGACACAGGGAAGAGGGAAGGGGGAAAAGACACAGGAGAGGGGGGAAAGAAACACTGGGGAAGGGAGAGGGGGTAGAGACACAGGCAAGGGTGGGAGAGACACAGGGGAGAGGGGGGAGAGAGACACATGGGAGAGAGTGGGGGGGAGACACAGGGGAGAGGGGGGGAGAGAGACACATGGGAGGGAGTGGGGGGGAGACACAGGGGAGGTCTTCTGCTTTATTATTATTCTTATTATTATTACTATATAATGTGTAGATGTACCGGCTGGGCATGCTCTTGTGCATTATTATTATTATTACTATATAATGTGTAGATGTACCGGCTGGGCATGCTCTTCTATATTATTATTATTATTACTATATAATGTGTAGATGTACCGGCTGGGCATGCTCTTGAGCATTATTATTATTATTGTTATTATTATTATTATTATTAGTTTATAATGTGTAGATGTACCGGCTGGGTATGCTTTTCTACATTATTATTATTATTACTATATAATGTGTAGATGTACCGGCTGGGCATGCTCTTGTGTATTATTATTATTATTATTATTATTATTATTATTATTACTATATAATGTGTAGATGTACTGGCTGGGCATGCTCTTGTGCATTATTATTATTATTAGTAGTAGTATTTTACTAATAATAATAATAATAATGCACAAGAGCATGCCCAGCTGGTACATCTACACATTATATAATAATAATAATAATAATAATAATAATAATAATAATAATAATAATAACAATAATAATGCATGCCCAGCTGATACATCTACACATTATATAGTAGTAATAATAATAATAATAATAATGCACAAGAGTCCTTCAGCACTGCACTGGACACTGAATAAACTTGCCTAGCTATGGTTTTCCCTATTGATGCAGTATCACCTACACTCTCCCTCCTCTCAGTAAGACTGCAAGTTAGTTATGATTCCAAAATGGCTGCTGTCCATGAGGTAGAAGTGTGTGGAAGGGAGTGTATGCTGCTGATTGGCTGGAATGTGTCTGCTGACTGTGACATGCAGGGTCAAAGTTTGCTCAATGATAAAGTATTGGGGGCGGGTCGAATATCGCATATGTTTGCAGTTCGCCGCGAACGCGAACATGCTATGTTCGCCGGGAACAGTCCGCCGGCGAACTATTCGCGACATCTCTATTTGCATGTTTTTCTGCTGCATGAGAGATCTGGATGATGTCATCCTTTCCCCACCGGGTGAGTTCCACTAGACCCATTGTCCCCTTCCCGAGGGACGTCAGATGGGCAAACTCATAGTTTACCCAGGTTTTTAGAATTTGCAATTTTTTATTTATTTATTTATTTTCTTATATTTATTTATATATTCTTCATATAAAATAACAATACAATATAAAAAAATTACAACACAAATGTACATTCAACCACAACATAAAACACATACATTATGGCAATTTTCAAGTTCCTTGCATTATTATAGTTGTAAAGGGACATTATGAGTATCCCAGGTGACCCAATTGTTTTTAAGCGATAGTGTTATTTCTAGGTTCTAAATATCTTTTTCTAGCTCCCTATTTTTCTCAACTATCTCAAGTATTGTTGACATTTGCAGAGCTTAGCTATCGTTGGTTTAATTACAGAAAAGATCTGAACAAACAATGCTTTCTGGTTATATATATTAAAACCTTACCAAATAACCTAGATATATATTCAAAGGCTGTGGACCATCATTTTTTTATTCCAGGACACCAGATGTGTATAGGAGCCTAATTGGGCACACCTCCAATATTTGTTCAAGATTTCTGAATTAGAGCCAATTTAGATAGAACCCAGTGCCACCTATTTATACATTTTTAAAAAAAGTCTCTCTATAGGCTTGGGATTTTAACAGTTTCTGTGTAAATCCTATCGCCTTAAACCAGGTATTTGCTGCAAATGTCTTATCAAATTATTTTCCCCATTTTAACATACCATTAGTTTGCTCTAATAAATGCTCATTACTTAATATGTTATGATAAGTTGCTATTATATGTTTCCCATCTTTATTTGTAGTAGTTTTTCAAAGGGAGATAACTCTCTATTCCTAAATTTTTTATAATTCTATTTACTGATTAATGTTTTTAAAATTTCCAATTCTAACCCTTTATTTACAGGAAAGCTGAATTTTTGGTTTAGCTTGGCTAAGGTTTTAACTCTTTCAACTTGAAATAGGTCTCCCAAAGTAGTAGATTTTCCATTCCCCCCAATTCCACTCAAATGTATAACCCAGTTCTTTAATCAACCAATCCAGTGGTGTCAGCGGGGATGGAAACGTCATTAAACCATGATGTTTATTTATTCTTAACCAGTTTTTAAAACCGGCACTAACAACTGGCATTATTTTTTCCTATTTGTAGCCGGGATGGATGACGTAAGCCTAAAGTCCATTCAATATTATAGGCAAAGGGAGACAGCTGCATAATAATCTCTTATGATAGGCATATCTATTCCTCCCTTTCCAAAACTTCTTTTAACGGTTTCCAGTTTTATTCTTGGTTTCTTCCCCATATATAAATCTATTAATTAATTGCTGACATTTTTTAATAATTGTATATAGTAATTACCAATGGAATTGCTCTAAAAAGGTAATTTAGTTTCGGCAGAATCATCATCTTTATAACTGAGATTCTAACCAGCCAGGATAAAGATAAAATATTCCATTTAATCAAGATATGTTTAATATTATTAAATCATTTATTGAATTTAATTTTATACCCAAATAGGTAATAGAAATTGAATCCCAGTTAATATGTAAAAAATGTTTACGTAGCATTGTATCTGTACTCTCAATGTTTATGGTTAATACCTTACTTTTATCCAAGTTTATTTTATAATAGGATATACCAAATTCTCCAATCACTTGACACAACCCTTTCAAGGAGATAACAGGGTTAGTTATAGTCAATATAACGTAGTCTGCAAACAATAATAAATTGCAATTTTTCACTAATCGCAGGGACCTTTGGAATGGAACCAGCATGAATGTCAAGGATTGCCTGTAATTGGTTAACACAGGAAGAATCCAAAGAGGAATGAAAAAAATAAATGTTTATAAAGTACCATGCCCTGATGGAATACATCCAAACGTACTGATGGTACTGGCTTATGTCATAGCCAAACCATTATATGTAGTTTTTTTAATCCTAAATCTTTAAAGGCAGACCTTTATTTAGGAAGGGAGGAAGAGCAAATCCATGGAACTATAGACTTGTGAGGTTAGAAGAAAAAAGATTCTATCTTAAAGAAAGAAAAGGGTTCTTCACAGTAAGGGTGGTTAAACAGTAGAATTCTCAACCAAAGGAGTTTGTGACAGCTGATTCCATAGATAACTTTAAAAAGGGGTTGGGTATATTTTGAATAAAAAGGGTATTCAGTGTTACACTGAATAATAGAGAAGGTGGAGTATTGAACGAGGGAGTAATCTGATTATCTTGGGTCAGGAAATAATTTTGTTTCTGCTTTGAGGCAATTGGCAATGATTCAATGTTTTTTGTCTGTATGCTTTTTTCTGAATTAATAAACAATTAACACATATATCACAAGCATCAGGGATTATATAAAAAGGTCAAACTTGATGGACTAAAAGTATTTTTTCAACCTCAATTACTATATAACTATTTAATATGGTAGCGCGACTTTTGGGCGCATGAGACGTGCGCGCTGTCATGTGCACGCCCACAAAGGCGGACAAATGCACGCACCCACACCAGCGTGGCAGTACAGCACTATGCACTCACCCTCTCCTCCACCTCCTTCTCCAGCTCTCCAACCCTGAATAATCACCCTCTCCCCAAGTACTCAACCCCCAGTATGAACCCTCTCTTCCCCCAGTATTCACCTTCCTTGGTACTCACCCAGTCTTCCCTATCACTCACCCTCTCCCCATTTCACCCTCCCCGATACTCAACCTCTCTCCCTCCAGTACTTAGTCTCTCTCCCCAGCTCTCCCTCCTTTCCTCAGTACTCACCCTCTCTCCCCAACTCTCTCTCCCCACTACTCACTCTGTCTCTCCCCCTAGTACCCACCCTCTAACCCCAGGTCTCTCTCCCCCAGTACTCACCCTCTCTCCTCAGTTCTAATAGTGGACACCCTGTTTTCGGCCGTGCTGTGGGTGCGCGCATTTGTCGGCGTGCACATGAAGTTGCACACGTCTTGGGTGCCCAAAAGTCAGGGTGCCATTTAATATATAGTGAGGGAAAAATAAATGTCTCTAATAAAGGGGATTATTAGTGCATTAAAAAAATAGGTCATTTTGCCATATTTTCAACAGCTCAGGTGCCATGAAGCCGGATATTCAGAACAGAAATTCAAACTCTTCAGGGCTCAGGTTTACATTAAGAATTGAATTAATAATAATAAACATGTTAACAAGCAAGATAGGCAAAGTTTGGTTTATATGGGTTTAAATAAGCCTCCACTGTTCCCTAATCCAATAGCCGCTATGCACTCCTTTGACCATGTAACAGAGGATGAAGTCTCCAATCTACCTTTAACCTCCCACCTCACTAGTTGTCCTCACTGGATCATATTCCAGCATTGCTTATCCCTCTCCTCTCTAATATACTTATCCAAGCTCTCATACATCTATTCAACCTTTAAATAAATACTGGCAAGTTTCCAAACACTTTACAACCCGCCACAATTAGACCCATTCTTAAGAAACCCTCATTTGATCCAGTTTCCGCTTCTAACTATCATCCTATCTCTCTACTTCCCCTGGCTTCAAAACGTCTTAAGAAACTCATCTACAATTGCCTCACCCAATTTATTTCCTCCATCTCCATCATTGACACCTTCCAATCTGGCTTTCGGCCCCAAAACTACACAGAGTCCGCTCTCATTAGAATCACTAATGACCTTCCACTGGCAATTTGAAGGGTGCCTTTTCTATTCTAATTCTTCTGAATCTCACTGACGCCTTTGATACAGTTGACTACTCCCTACTAATCCACATTCTCCACTCCATTAACATCCATGACACTGTTCTCTCTTAGTTCGCATCTTACCTGGAAGACAGCACTTTTTAGTGTCTCCTTCTCTGGAACCACTTCTTCTCCTTGACCTCTGTCTGTTGGCATACCAGAAGGCTCAGTCCTAGGCCCCTCCTTTTCTCTATCTATACATCCTCACTTGGTAACCTAAGAAAATCATTTGGGTTTCACTAACATCTCTATGAAGATGATACTCAAATCTACCTCTCAGCACCAGATCTATCCCATTCTCTTCTAGCACAAGTTTCCAACTACCTCTCAAGCAGTTCCACCTGGATGTCTGCCCATCAACTCAAACTCAACATGACAAAGACTGAGTTTCCCACCCTCTACTAAACCTTTCATTCCTAATATATATCTCTTACTGTCGACAATGTCATCATTACTCCCACCTCACAGGCCTGCTGTCTTGGAGTTCTTTCGGACATTGACCTCTCCTTCATTCCTCATATCAATCATTAACTAAATATTGTCTTTTCCATCTAAAAAACATCTCCAAAATATGTCACAAGACACAGCTAAAATTCTAATTCACTCTCTCATCATATCTAACCTCAACTACTGCAGCTTGCTCCCTGCTGGCCTCCCCATCACCCATCTGTCTCCACTCCAATCCATAATGAACTTCTCTGCTAGACTCATCTTTCATAATCATCGCTTAGTATCTGCTGCACCTCTCTGTCAATCACTCCACTGGCTTCCCGTAACCCCCAGAATAAAATTTGAAATCATGACCCTAACTTACTACCCCAACCGCTGTGATAAAGAATTGGTTATTAACACATTGTTACACAATCATATCTAGGACATGCTCAATATCCCTAATACATAAGATATGTCAATTATAATATTAAAGTTGGTGTGGTAATTTACCATACCATTTTAGAGTTATACAATTTCTGGAGTCTAATTCTAATATGATTTAATACCAAAATATATTTTTCTCATTGCAATTATGTACTACAATCAAAATATAATGGATTGCTATAACAGCTGATATTTGTGAGATTTATAAATTTAGGGCCCTATTAAATTCCAGCCTCGTAAATAAGAGGCTTCTACTTAAGCCCTACGTACTGCAAAGTTTCTCTAACTTACAATGCTATTAAATTAGCCCTGCTGCGAGCAACGTATGAGCTACGCAGCAGGGCTGTACGTATCTACACTGCGTAAATGTACATGAGGAGTGACAGCCTGCGAGATAATATCGCAGGCTCCCACTCCTCATCACTTGCTGCGGGGGTCCTAAAAGGGACCTCCGCGGCAGTCCCCCACATAAGCCCTGCCGTGGGGGTACTCCGAATACCCCCCCGGCACCTAAAATTAACCCCCCCTCAATGCGGGGGTCCTCACATGAACACCTTGCTGCAGGGGTCCATAGGAACCCCCGCAGCCCCCACACATTAACCCCTTGCAGCGGGGGTCCTCGATCTGCATAGATCCGGCCCTCCGCTGCATTTAAAACTTTTAAATTCCCCGCCGCAGCTCCTTAAAGGGGCCGCGGCACACTATTACCCAATCCCGGCCGCGGGACTTAAAATTAACCCCCCTCTATGCTGGGGGTCCCCATCGGGACCCCCGAAGTGTCCCCATATAAACCCCCTGCAGCGGGGGGCCCCGATCGGCACCGATCGTGACCCTGCTGCAATTCAATTTTAAATTTCCCGCCTCGCGGGTCCTCAAAGGACCGTAAAGGTCCTGAAAGGACTCGCACTAAAAATATTAACCCCAGGCAACTATAATTACCCCATTAACTCATGATGGTCAATCCAGACCACCATAAGGCCTAAATTAACCCATTAACTCATGATGGTCAATCCAGACCACCATAAGGCCTACATTAACCCATGAACTCATGATGGTCAATACAGACCACCATAAGGCTCTATTTAACCCCATCAGTCCCATAAGGGTATATTATTACCATTATGGGCCTGTTACAACCCAACATTAACCACATAAGTGCCATGATGGTCCTCAAGGACCATCATGACACTAACTACAAACACTACACTATAACCCCCAATAAACCATTTAATCTAAACTAACCCCCCTCTACACTAATCTATTAACACTTACACTACCTACCTACACTACCTACCCCCTAATAAACCTCCCCAACACTCTAATTACAAAAAACAAAAAACCTACAGCACAGAAAACAAATGGAATCTCTGCTATTTATATGTATCTCAAAGGAGAAACCAGTAGCCAAAAGCCACATTACCACTAATATATATATATATATATATTTATATATATATATACTGGATATAAAAAGTCTACACACCCATGTTAAAATGTCAGGTTTCTGTGCTGTAAAAAAATGACAAAGATAAATCATTTCAGAACTTTTTCCACCTTTAATATGACCTATAAACTATACAACTCAATTGAAAAACAAACTGAAATCTTTTAGGGGGGGGGGAAGAAAAAAAAAAAGAAAAATAATGTGGTTGCATAAGTCTGCACACCCTCTTATTACTGGGGATGTAGCTGTGTTCAGAATTCACAATCACATTGCAAATTGTGTTAAATAGGAGTCAGCATACACCTGCCATCATTTAAAGTGCCTCTGATTAACCCCAAATAAAGTTCAGCTGCTCTAGTTGGTCTTTCCTGAAATGTTCTTAGTTGCATCACACAGCAAAAGCCATGGTCCACAGAGAGCTTCCAAAGCATCAGAGGGATCTCATTGTTAAAAGGTATCAGTCAGGGTAAGGGTACAAAAGAATTTCCAGGGCATTAGATATACCATGGAACAGTAAAGACAGTCATCATCAAGTGGAGAAAATATGGCACAACAGTGACATTACCAAGAACTGGAGCTCCCTCCAAAATTGATGAAAAGACAAGAAGAAAAATTCTGGGAGGCTACCAAGAGGCCTACAGCAACATTAAAGGAGCTGCAGGAATATCTGGGAAGTACTGGCTGTGTGGTACATGTGACAACAATCTCCCATATTCTTCATATGTCTGGGCTATGGGGTAGAGTGGCAAGACGAAAGCCTTTTCTTACAAATAAAAACACCCAAGCCAGGCTACATTTTGCAAAAATACATCTGAAGTCTCCCAAAAGCATGTGGGAAAAGGTGTTATGGTCTGATGAAACCAAGGTTGAACTTTTTGGCCATAATTCCAAAATATATGTTTGGCGCAAAAACACTGCACATCATCAAAAGAACACCATACCCACAGTGAAGCATGGTGGTGGCATCATCCTGTTTTGGGGCTGTTTTTCTTCAGCTGGAACTGGGGCCTTAGTTAAGATAGAGGGAATTATGAACAGTTCCAAATACCACTCAATATTGGCACAAAACCTTCAGGCTTCTGCTAGAAAGCTGAACATGAAGAGGAACTTCATCTTTCAGCATGACAACAACCAAGAGCATACATCCAAATCAACAAAGGAATGGCTTCACCAGAAGAAGATTAAAGTTTTGGAAAGGCCCAGCCAGAGCCCAGACCTGAATCCGATTGAAAATCTGTGGGGTGATCTGAAGAGGGCTGTGCACAGGAGATGCCCTCGCAATGTGACAGATTTGGAGTGTTTCTGCAAAGAAGAGTGGACAAATCTTGCCAAGTCAAAATGTGCCATGCTGATAGACTCGTACCCAAAAAGACTGAGTGCTGTAATAAAATCAAAAGGTGCTTCAACAAAGTATTAGTTTAAGGGTGTGCATACTTATGCAGCCATATTATTTTATTTTTATATTTTTTCTTCCCTCCACCTAAAAGATTTCAGTTTGTTTTTCAATTGAGTTGTACAGTTTATAGGTCACATTAAAGGTGGAAAAAGTTCTGAAATGATTTATCTTTGTCTAATTTTTTTACAGCACAGAAACTTGACATTTTAACAGGGGTGTGTAGACTTTTTATATCCACTGTATATTGTAACAGGGCACCCCCTTCTGGCGGGGTTTGCGTCCTGTTTTCTTTCACGTTTATTCAGGGAGGAAGACACAGCAGGCTTGTCAGAGGTTGAGTTTTACTGCTATTTATTTGTTAGCACAAACAGAACAAAAAACATTGCTTATCTTCAGCAATAAAATAAAATCCTACATAAACGTGCTTGCTATGACCTGGAACGCCCTAATTATATGGAGAGTGCCACCTTGTGGCCAGGATGCAAACAGTCTCTTATTTTTGTTATATCGCCACCTTGTGACCAGGAAACAAACAGTCTCTTGATGCCTTTTGCTCTACAGCTTCTGTCAATCGTGGGTGAAGCATAGAGCCCTTGTCACCCTCTTGTGATGAGGGATTCTTACTCCTACTCTCAATGCACTCTTCTTCTCCCTGGGGCCTTTGTACTCCTTCTCTGGATATGATGAGAATAACATGCATTGGTCACCAACCTTTATCCCTTATTTCATCCGGCTTCTTAGGGATGGGGTCTTCAGATAATCCTTACTCAGTGGAATATCTTCGATACCACAGAAGTCTTCTCTGTGAGCAAACTCTGGAATACAGCAGTCTTCCTGACTGTCTCGCTCCAGCACAAATCCCAGCTCTCAGGATCCCAACAGCAGCTGAGCTGTCCAGGGCTTTCTCCTGCAACACACACAGCTCACGGCTCTTAGGCCCAAGCCTAAGTGAGAGAGACTCCACCCATCTCTCTGCTGCTTTTAAAGGCAGTTCACAGCTGGGCTTCCATTTAGCCTCTGATAATTGCCTGGAGTTAACTCTTTTCATTCTCAGGGGAGAAGTCTTACAGAGCTCTCTTGTGACCCCTAATGGCACTCCATCACAATATATATATATATATATATATATATATATATATATATATATATATATATATATATATATATATATATAAATACTAGCGACTTGCCCATCAAAAATGCCGGCAATAAAATTGTAATGCTGGCAAAGCTGTTTGCCAACTAATGTGAGCAACTTCAGCGCTCGCCGAGAGCCTATCCCCCTGTCTACTTACTCCCTTGTGTCTCCTTTCCCCCTCCTCTCCCTCCCCTGTGTCTCTTTTCTCCCCCTCCCTTCCCTGTGTCTGTTCCCCTCTGTCTCCCTCCACTGTGTCTGTCCCCCCTCTCCACTGTGTCTGTCCCACCTCTCCCCTGTGTCTGCCCCCCTCTCCCTCCCCTGTGCCTGTTTCCCCCTCTACTCCCTCTGTGTCTATTTGCCCTGCTCCCCCTCTCCTGTGTCTTCCCCTCCTCCCCTGTGTCTCTTCTCCCCACCCCCGTGTCTCTTCCTCCTTCTTCCCAGTATCTCTTTCCCCCCTCCCCTGTGTTTCCTCCCCCTTCCCTGTGTCTCTTCCCCAATTCCCTGTGTCTTTTTCACCCCTCCCCATGTCTCTTTCCCCCCTCCCTGTTTCTCATTCCCCATCTCCTGTGTCTATTCCCCCTCCCTGTGTCTCTATCTTTCCCCTGTGTCTCTTTTCCCCCTCCCCTGTGTCTCTTTCCCCCTCACCTGTGTCTCTTTCCCCCCTTGCCTGTGTCTCTATCCCCCCTCCCCTGTGTCTCTATCCCCCCTCCCCTGTGTCTCTTCCCCCCTTCCCTGTGTCTCTTCCCCCCTTCCCAGTGTCTCTTCCCCCCTTCCCTGTGTCTCTTCCCCCCTCCCCTCTGTCTCTTCCCCCCTTCCCATATGCTTCTTTCCCTCCCCTGCCCTGTGTCTCTTTGCCCCCCCCTGCCCTATGTCTCTTTCCCCCCTCTCCTGTGCTTTTTTCTCTCCCCTCCCCTCCCCTGTGTCTCTTTCCCCTCTCCCCTGTGTCTCTTTCATCCCCTCCCCTGTGTCTCTTCCCCCCTCCCCTGTATCTCTTTCCCTCCCCTCTGTCTCTTTCCCCCTCCCCTGAGCCTCTCCCCCCTTCCCTGTGTCTCATTCCCCCTTCCCTGTGCCTCTTTACCTCCCTCCCCTGTGTCTCTTTCCCTCTTCCCTGTGTCTCTTTCCCTCTTCCCTGTGTCTCTTCTCCCCTCCCCTGTATCTCTTTCCCTCCCCTCTGTCTCTTTCCCCCTCCCCTGAGACTCTCACCCCTTTCCTGTGCCTCTTTCCCTCCCTCCCCTGTGCCTCTTTCCCTCCCTCCCCTGTGCCTCTTTCCCTCCCTCCCCTGTGCCTCTTTCCCTCCCTCCCCTGTGTCTCTTTCCCTCTTCCCTGTGTCTCTTTCCCTCTTCCCTGTGTCTCTTTCCCTCTTCCCTGTGTCTCTTTCCCTCTTCCCTGTGTCTCTTTCCCTCTTCCCTGTGTCTCTTTCCCTCCCCTCCCCTGTGTCTCTTTGTTTCCTTCCCCCCTTTTTATCCTCCTCCCTCCCCTCATCCTCTTCCTCCCCTCCTCCTCCCTCTCCTCATCCTCCTTCTCCCTTCCTCCTCTCATCCTCACTCCTCCCTTTCCCCCTCTCCAATTACCCTGCCCCCTCCTCTCACCTCACTTACCTGCATTGCGGTGCTCCTGCTGCTGTCCAGCACGTCTTCTGTGTCAGGACCCGGCATATGTTAATGACGTAATGTGCTTCACATCCTTAGCTTATACTGGGTCCCGACACAGAGGACACGCTGGGCAGCAGCAGGAGCAGCGTAATGCAGGTAAGTGAGGGGGGTGGGTAATTGGAGAGGGGGAAAGGGAGGAGGAAGGATGAGGGGAGGGAGGGAGGAGGATGATGGGAGGGAGAGGAGAGGGAGAGGATGAGGGGAGGGAGAGTATGAGGGGAGGGAGACGGGAGGGAGAGGATGAGCGGAGGGAGAGGATGAGGCAGAGGATGAGGAGAGGGAGAGGATGAGGAGAGGGAGAGGATGAGGAGAGGGAGAGGATGAGGGGAGGGAGAGGATGAAGGGAGGGAGAGGATGAAGGGAGGGAGAGGATGAAGGGAGGGAGAGGATGAGGCGAGGGAGAGGGAAAGGATGAGGGGAGGGAGGGAGGAGGGGGTGATGGGAGTCCTGGGACTCCTGCTGCAATCCACCGGGTCTTTGGGACCCGGCATATGCTAATGACGTGCCGAGCATGTGACGTCACATCATTAGCATATACCGTGTCCCGACACAGAAGACGCGCTGGACAGCAGCAGGAGCAGCACAATGCAGGTAAGTGAGGGGAGAGGGGGGTTGAGGGGAAGGAGGTAGGAGGCACTGGGGGTGCTGCAAGGCTGGGGGGCCTATCCCCTGGCAGGAACCTGGTAGTGCCGTGGGTCTTGTGGTTGTGGGCCACAAACAGCTGACGTTGCAGTCCGTACTGCCTGTCCCGCGGGACGTAGGGATGAGCGCCTTTGGCGCTCCTCTCTACCAGCGCAGTGAGCACCTTCAGCACTCACTGCCTGTCATACGGGGTCGTAGGGATGAGCGCCTATGGCGCTCCTCTCTACCAGCGCAAGGAGCGCCTTCATCGCTCCTTGCCAGCAACTGCGGCCCTCACTTTGCGAGGGCTGCAGTTGCTGCAGGTTCGCTGTGCGAGCCCGCAACGTTAGCAACAGCCCGTATTGCTGACAACTATATATGTGATATATATATGTGTGTTTAAATCATGTCATATAAAAAGGATTATATTAAAATAAATATATCAAATAATGTATGATTACAATAGTTCTGACACCTGGTTTGACAGGAGCAACCAACTTTGCCTTCCTTGGTCTACCAGAATAGGGACTCCCGACATTGGGGCAGCAAAGCGGGTCCAAATTATGCAGCTCAACATATGTAAAAAAGTTTGGAGAATGTTTCTAGTTTCTTCAGTGTTTGGCATGTATTGCCATTGCAGTGATATTCATCTGATATTATGAAAGACTCCTGCAGTTATGAAGTCTTGCAGTCAGTTGTCACTGAAAAGTAGTTTTAACCCCTCCTTAAATGTAAGTATAAACAACATGCTAAGGGACTTCAAATAATGGCATAACTGAGGATAGGCAACCTGGGTCTGTTACACTGGTGTTGAAGATTTTGTAGTCCAGATTCAAGATTATGTAATCCAGGTTTAACAGAAAGATTGGTCTGTATGAAGCTAGGTTTAAAAGCCCTTTAAATGGTTTTGGAATTAGTCTGAATAGGGCATTATTGAAATCCGTTTGGGAGGAGTTTGGTTTGAAAGTATCATTGTGAGGGGCATTTAGTTCCAAATTTGGAACACATAACAGTGTAGAATGAGCATAATATCATTGTTTAAATTTAAGTCTGCAAGTTTTAAATCTTGTATTTTGCTTTGGGAAAGTACTTTGGACACTGGATTCTAAGACAAGACCCTCCATTTTTTCAATGTGTTAATATTGTATTGCCTTGAACACAATCCATGTATAGCACTACAGAATATGCTGGTGCATTACAAATAAATAATAATATTAATTGTTGTATGTGCTAATTTGGTTGTTGCCTGGTATTTTGGGGCTGGGCCACTCTAGTGAATGGGACCAGACTGATATACTACAGGGTATTTCACCCTGTGAAGGGCACAAGTGAGCTAAAAGAGTTTGCCATTTCTATATGTCTCCGTAGTGAGCTGATTTATTTTTGGAAAGTCAACAATATTTATAGGGGCTAGATACAGGGGGGGGGGGGGGTGTATACAACTCAACATTGACAGAGAGTAGCAGACAAACACAGGAGATTTACTCCACATTGGGTGTAATTTTATGGCATCCTGGCATCCTGTCTGGCACCTGTGAACAATAGGCCAGCCTCCAAATACACATAATGCTGTCTCCATGTCTAGTGGTCCAGACCTCCAATAGAGTACATTAACTTTATCTGGCAAACCATGGGACAAAACAGATTACAATGCAATGGAGGTGTTTATGCACATAGTGGCTGCAGCCAAGCAGTCTGTCCTTTATGGTGGCTCAATGGGCTAAGATCCAGAAACAGGAAAATGGGTCAGAGACAGCCATGATGCACAAGGTAAAAAAGCAATGACACTAACAAGAAATAAAGACCAACCTACACAAAAAAAACACTCAACACAATACTATTAATTAAACTAATGAGCTAAAAACTCTTTAAATTACAAAAAATTAAAAACTCCCTAAATTACAGTAAAATAAAAAAGATTTACAATTAAATAAAAGAATGCAATTTAAAAACAACATAACATAACCATAATTGCTATAAAACCTCAGTCTTCTGCCCTGGACTCCAAGTTTATTGAAGAAAGTCTAATTCTCTTGAGTCTTGCTTTATGCCTGAAAGGGCCCTAAAAAAAAAAAAACACCACTTTAAGAAACAAATTACTGAAACTAAAAAGCTCCTCTAAATAGGAGGTCCCACAACACAAATGGCTTTTGCTGCACTTTTGCGGCTTAAACTGAAATTTTAAGCATTCTGATTTTTTTCTGGGAAATTAAACATAATTTTTTAAGTATTCTCAATTTATCTGGGTAATGTAATTTGACCAATCAGAATGCTTAGATTAAAAATGTTTTTATTTATTATAATGTTGCTTTTATTTTTGGTTAGAGTTTTTTATTTTTTGTAATTTAGAGAGTATTTTATTTAGGTAATTAACGTAGTTTAATTAATATAATTGTGTTTCTTGGATTTTTTTTTATAGTGTTATTGTTTTTTTTTACTTAGGGTGTCATCGGGTGGCATTTTTCTGCCCTTACGGGTGGGTATTCTGCGAGTTCTATGTAAGTTAAGAATTGAATAGCCTTTGAGTGAAAATCTATGGAAAATCATATTGTAATATTATTAATATGGAATGATCTAGAGCATTTTGTGTGGCTCACTCGCAGACATGAAAAAAAAAAGTGAATCGAATGGCTACATTTTTGAGCAATTACAAGTAGTGTAATTGAATAGGGACCTATATATGTTTAAGACTGTGTCTGAATTTATGGGTTGAGATGCAGGCCTAAATTCTCTCTCCCTCATTAACTAGTCTTCTCCAGTTCCAAGTTTATCTTCCCCCAGCCATTCTATTCCCATACATCTACTTTTCATACTATCCTTTTACCTTTTACCTTATTGCTATGTTTTGCTCTTTTTATAAATATATATGCACAGTAAAGTAAGTAGCAGTAAAGAGGGGAGTGGTTGTTAACTCTGTGTATGCTGTTGGGGCAGGGCTAAAGCACCCACCCTAGTTCCAAGCTGGTGCATATAAGCAGCTTTGCCTGAGGGGAAAACAGACAATTTAAAAAGTAAGAAAATGTTATCTTTTATTTATGTCAAGTACATGCTCATACATTTTAATAGTCTATGCCCAACAAAAAAACGTATGCTATACTTTTAAATGCAGTACAGTGATCTGCAGTGGGACTTTTGCAATTGTGAATTCTCCCTCACCTCACATGCAGTTACTCGTATGTCTTTTCCTTTCTTACCTTCATTCCTTGCGTCATATACATTTTAACTAGATTTATTTAATTACCTTGTAAATATACTCCATTCAGATCCTAACTTGTCCTTTCTATTTCACATTTGGACACCTCTAATTCATTTCATATATCTACCTTTATGGCAATTATCTTTAAATAATTTTAGCATCAATATTAGGTCCTCGTGAATTAAAGGACAACTGTAGTGCATTTACAAGTAAAGTCCATTTGTTTGTTTAGCTGACATAGGTCCCTATTAAATTCCAAGACTGCAGTTGCCTTCATACAGGTGTTAAGTCTGCGGGTTAGAAATTTGCAACAGATACAGAGCGATTTAATTGAACAAGCCCGTAACTACCGTATATACTCGAGTATAAGCCGAACCGAATATAAGCAGAGGCATCTAATTTTACTACCAAAAAAATGGGAAACCTTATTGAGTATTAGCCTAGGGTGGGAAATGCAGCAGCTACTGATAAATTTCAAAAATAAAAATAGATACCAATAAAATTACATTTATTAAGGCATCAGTAGTTAAATGTCTTTGAATATTTATTTCAAAGAAAAACAGTAAACTAGCTGTGTAAGTGGAAAATAGGGTCAACAAAAACATATATTATGAGCCCTAAACCCCCCTCATCCTCCTCCTTTCCCCCTCATCCTCCTTACCCTCATCCACCTCCTTTCCCCCATCCTCCTCTTCCGCCTCATCCTCCTCTTCCCCCCTCATCCACCTCTTCCCCCCTCATCCCACTATTCTCCCTTCACCCCCTCTTCACCCATCCTCCTCTTCCCCCCCTTCCCCCATCATCCTCCTCTTCCCCCCTTCCCCTCTCACCCTCATCCCCCTCCAACCCTCCTCCCCTTACCCTCCTCTTTCCCTCCTCTTCCCCCCTCATCTTCCTCTTCCCCCCATCCTCCTCCTCCTCCCTCCTCTTCCCTCCTTATCCTCCCCCTTCTTACCTCTTCTCTGTAGCCTCCAATCAGCTCCTGCTGCTGATCGGAGCCCCGCAGAGTGTCTTATGCCTTTCTCTGGATGGCATATGCTAACGACGTGACGCGCTTGTGCCATAAGACGCGCTGCTGGTCTCCAATCAGCAGCAGGAGCTGATCGGAGGCTGATAAGAACAGGTGAGAGGAGGGAATGAGGAATGAGGAAGGAGGAAGAGGGAATGAGGAAGGAGGAAGGGGGAAGGAGGAAGGGGGAAGAAGAGAGGAGGAGGATGGGGAAGAGGAGGGAGGATTGGGAAGAGGAGGGAGGAGGAGGAACACCCGCACTGCACCTGAGAATAGGGACCCTCACTCGAGTCTAAGCCGAAGGGGGCTTTTTCAGCATAAAAAATTTGCTGAAAAGGTTGGCTTATACTCGAGTATATATGGTACATGGCTGAAACCATGTAACCATATATCAATTAAGCAATCCCATTAGTTACGATTTAGAAACAGCCAATAGTAAATGAGACCGTCGTCATGACATTAGTAAAACATGGCGTTTAAACGTCAATCAATTAATGTTTAGACCTCTGATATGCGATCAGGCTTGCAATCCAGCAATGTAAAAATCAATAAAAATGAATTGCCAAACTCTTATAGTCCATGTGTGTGAACTGAAATGTATTAACTCCTTAATTCCCTAGATTGATATAATACTGAAATTAAACATAAAAATATATTTTTCATTGCAGATTTGCGAGCTTGAGACTGTTGTGGGATTAAATTTAATGTCTTACATCACTTTCCCTGTATTTTAAAGTACAGTAGTGTGTTTTTATTTACTTTTATAGTGTTACGAACAGGTGTATAACGCACTTGCGAGCCTGCTCTAGTACTCATAGAATTGTTTGCTACATTTGCCATTTACTGGTTTGAAGGCAATTGCAGGCTTGTGCAATTGTTGCAATTAAATTGTAATTTGCGATTTTAGTGATTGTAACATTTGCAAGCTTGAAAGATCAAAAGCGGAGAAAGGACGGAGATAGGACGGAGTTAAGATTTTGACAACAGCAGGAATTTTCAGCCTGTAGCTTGCAAACAGATTGTGGGGGGCTAGAGGGGGCCAATTAAATATCAGTAGCTCTTGCAGGCTACATTACGGGCTTCAGTAATTGTGATTTTGACAATTTAATAGGGCCCATTGACTATTAAAAAGATTTTTCAGTGAACTTTTTGTGCAAAGAGGTTTTGTGACAAGAGGACTTTCTTTATATTTAGTTTTTTTTAAGACTCACTCTTCAAAGGCAGACCTTTATTTAAGAAGGGAAGTAGAGCAAATCCAGAGAACTATAGACTTGTGAGTAGTGATGTCGCGAACATAAAATTTTTGGTTCGCGAACCGTGAACGCGAACCGCCGCAATTGTTTGCGAACCGGCGAACCAGGCGAACCGCCATAGACTTCATTGGGCAGGCGAATTTTAAAACCCACAGGGACACTTTCTGGCCACAATAGTGATGGGAAAGTTGTTTCAACGGGACTAACACCTGGACTGTGGCATGCCGAAAGGGGATCCATGGCAAAACTCCCACAGAAAATTACATAGTTGATGCAGAGTCTGGTTTTAAGCCATAAAGGGCATAAATTACCTAACATTCCTAAATTGTTTGGAATAACGTGCTTTAAAACATCAGGTATGATGTTGTATCGATCAGGTAGTGTAAGGGTTAGGCCCGCTTTACAGTGACAGACCAAACTCCCCGTTTAACGCACCGCAAACAGTCCATTTGCACAACCGCAAACTCCCCATTTGCACAAGGTTGGATACCAAGCTAGCCATGTCCCGTTCCTTGTCCTCATTGATGTCATTGAAGGTCTCTTCCTCCACCCAGCCACGAACAACACCAAGGGTCCCCGAAAGGTGACAACAAGCCCCCTGGGACGCCTGCTGTGTTTGGTCTTCCACCTACTCAAATCCACCTTCCTCCTCTGACTCCTCTTCTTCAGACTCCTCTCACTGCGTTGCCTCTCTCTGCATTATTGTAAGGTGTGTTAAGTAATACTACTCTTATCAGTTTAATACTTGTTACGTCACCTATCAGGGGGCGTGTATAAGGCCTGGATTTTTAAAACCAGGAGATGGAAAAAGATGCTTTGTTGGTCGTATCACTTCAATTTTGGGGCACGGCACGTGCAATCAAAGGTGCCACCAGATAGGAGTGTTTGTAAGTACTACTCTTATCAGTGTAAATACCTGTTACAGCACCTATCAGGGGGCGTGTATAAGGCCTGGATTTTTAGAACCAGGAGATGGAAAAAGATGCTTTGTTGGTCGTATCACTTCAATTTTGGGGCACGGCACGTGCAATCAAAGGTGCCACCAGATAGGAGTGGCGTGTTTGTAAGTACTACTCTTATCAGTTTAATACTTGTTACGTCACCTATCAGGGGGCGTGTATAAGGCCTGGATTTTTAGAACCGGGAGATGGAAAAAGATGCTTTGTTGGTCGTATCACTTCAATATTGGGGCACTTTGAGACATTAGCTTCTTACGCTCAAACATTTCCTTTACAGGCACCTGACTATGGGCAGATGAGCAGGAACTGCTCAAGGCGAGAGATGCAGTGGCGGATGGTTGAGAGGGGGCAAGGAGGACAGCAGTGGTTGATGTGGCTGATGATGCTGGACCAGGAGGAGGATGGCGGCTTTGAGTTTGTGTGCTGCTTGTACTCATGTGTTTGTCTGGAGTCACCCAAACATTAGGTCTCAACCTGTAGAGGATAAGGGAACCAGGCTACTCTAGACATCATTACCGGTTTTGACAGATTGGTACTATGCGTCCAAGCTACTGTGACAACAGATATGAGTGGCACTGTGCACTTGCAGAAGTTGGCAGAGTAGACGCTGTAGGTCTGACACACACGCTTGCAGACAACTAACTGCTATGCAATCTATTACAGTAGAAAAAAATGTTTTTGTTTTAAATGTACACTACTGTTACACCACATATGAGTGGTGTGTTAAGTAGCACTACTCCTATCAGTTTAATCCCTGTTATGTGCCTTTTTTGGGGGTTTGGTTGTTGAAGGCACAGTGAAGCACCAGAGGCCAGAAAAATTAGGCATGTACACATGCCTGAAATATTAGGTATTGTTGATCTTGCAGCGAGCAGAGAAGAAGGTAGGCCTGATTCAACACCCCAGCCCCGCATACCCACACTCAGAGATTGAGGGGGGACCTGAGAAGGCCACGGGCTGGAGATATAAAAGGGGGCCATCCCAAATAAGCACACGAGCGGGGACAAAGGTAGTGAAGGGGACATAGAGGCCCATGGACTGACGGTCGCCATCTTGGCAGGAAAAGGGCCCAGCAATTAAGCCAAACTGACCCAGCACAGGCAGCTACTTGAGTCAAACGCTGTACAATTACACCTTAATAAAGCTGAAACATGCAGCAGCAGGGATTCTAACAGCCCCCACAGTCTCTGCACCATTTTTTTTAACAGATAACCCAAGGGGCTAACCAGGGACCTTGCCCACATAAAAAAACAGAATTTTATTGGAGGAATTATTAGTGTCTTTACCCCCCAAGAGAGGACATAATATACGGTATCTTTAGACTACCTGATGACCAAACCTCCCTTAGCCCCAATGCTATCCAAGAAACATTTCAAAACTTTATCTGACTGAGGGTCTATAGAGTGACATTAGTACTGACCTTTATATGACTGGGGGTCTATAGAGAGACATTAGTACTGACCTTTATCTGTCTGGGGGTCTATAGGTGACATTAGTACTGACCTTTATCTGTCTGGGGTCTATAGAGTGACATTAGTACTGACCTTTATCTGACTGGGGGTCTATAGATGGACATAAGTACTGACCTTTATCTGTTTGGGGGTCTATAGAGGGACATTAGTACTGACCTTTATCTGTCTGGGGGTCTATAGGTGACATTAGTACTGACCTTTATCTGTCTGGGGGTCTATAGGTGACATTAGTACTGACCTTTATCTGTCTGGGGTCTATAGAGTGACATTAGTACTGACCTTTATCTGACTGGGGGTCTATAGATGGACATTAGTACTGACCTTTATCTGTTTGGGGGTCTATAGAGGAATATAAGTAGTGACTTTTATCTGTCTGGGGGTCTATAGGTGACATTAGTACTGACCTTTATCTAACTGGGGTCTATAGAGGAACATTAGTACTGACCTTTATCTGTCTGGGGGTCAATAGGTGACATTAGTCCTGACCTCCTGCTGTAGTATTATTACTCCCAGTACTCCCAGGCTTGCTACTATTAGATATAATAACCTCAGTTTCGTTTCCTTATCTTTTGGTAACATCAAAATATGATTATTAAATACTTCATATTTGTTTGTTTTTGTGAACCCCTATGTGTGTGTCCCACAGACGTGGCGTTTCCGCTCTGCGTATGTTGGATTTGCACCGCTCAAAAAGTATGAAAAGATATCCCCCCCCCTTGAAGCCCATTAATGACATCATCAGTAAATTGTATGTAACAGATTCCAGTGTTTAGGGTTTATGACCCAATACTGCGATCATATCATTTATGACAAAAATCTGTATTTGTCGTATTATTCAGACGCGCGTGCATCTGACACTTTGTGTTACATTTCCTGATACTTTTATTATCTTGATCTTTATATATTTACTAGCGACTTGCCCGTCAAAAAATGGCGGCAATAAGATTGTAAGGCAGGTAATGGTGTTTGGACGAGACATTCATTTTGTTGGCGGTCGGAGATCCTTCGGCGCTCATTGCGAGGCTGTTGGTTGTATTTCTTTTCTGATAGGCGCTTTTGCTGTTATTCTTTGGTCGGCGGTGATGTGTTTTTTGCGCTTATTGCAAGGCTTTGTGTGCTATGAGCAGCGTTGGCGCTCGTTGTGAGGCACGCAGTTAATGGCCTTTATGTTTAATGTGATAATGTTTTTTTTGTGTATATGTATTTTTGTATGCTAATGAAATAATTACTAAATGAATATACTTGACCTATTTGTAAGTAATATATGCAGGAAGCATTGTACTGAAGAACTGACCATCTGTTTTCATGTTCCTGCAGCATACAATGTAGGTTTTCAGTGCTGTGGAGCTGCTGTGTAAGTGTCAGCAATGTGCGCAGTGTGTCGTGTAAATAGGCTACGTGCGCGAGGGGAAGTCGTTAGGGTAGCTGGGTACTTCCGCATTGTGTAAGTTAGTGTTGTAAAATGGCGGGGAATGTGTATGTGATACGCGGGTGTGGATGATTTAGCGTCCTTGTTAATAGTGTATCTTTACCTCGTACGGCTTTTTAGGAAAATCCGTATGTGTTTCGCGTGTTTAGGGTCCTGTAGCCTTGTTTTCTTTTTTCAACGGCCATTTTTTCTCTCACTTAGGTGATTTTCAGGTGTCTAAACTCATGAATTTGGACTTAAATGGAGGTGTAACTTCACTTGCAGAGGGCCTCGGTGCCCGCCTTGCTGTGGGTAAGCTTTTTCTGTGTTTGTTGTTTGTATTTATTGTGTTTTTAATGTTTTAAGTGAGCGCGGTTCGGGCGTTAAGGTCGTATTTTTGTGAGCTTATAATGTTTTTTTTTCTAAGTCCCGTATTTTTGGATGGTAAGTCCGTAAATTTGATGGTGTAAGTCCCGCCTGCGGCTCATTGCAGCCGACGTGGGAGCCTTCGGCGCTCCTTTCCAGCAACTCTGGCCCTCGCTTCGCAAGCCCGCAGCGTTAGCAACAACCCGCCTGCTCACAACTATATATGTGATATCTGCAACGTCTTCCCCAGTTGGCACTTTAAATCGGCTAAGCGACAAAAAAAATGTCGTCCGGAAAAAATTTAAATGAGGCTACACAACCCCAAACCGCGCAAAACATCGCCAGCCATGTACGACTTTTACCTAGGAACAGACGAGGTACAAAATACACTATTAGAAATAATGGAAACTGCTGGCGAGCCGCGTAACACATATACAATCGCCGCCATTTTACAACACTAACTTGCAACTAATAACATTACAAATCTAAAATGGCGCGTTACACGACTATACAAGCGGTTTCCCCTCGTGCACTGCGCACATTGCTGACACTTACACCTCAGGTCACCAACAGTCCAAATGTACACTGTAAGCTGCAGGAAAATCAAAACAGATTGTTAGCACTTCAGGATATTGATCACTGGATATATTAATTACAAATAGGTAAAGTATTTTAGTATTTAATTAATTCATTATTATAAAAAAAAATATATATAAAAAAAATACGCTTAATAGCATATTTTACACTGCCGTTACTTTACATACATTAACGCTTTGCACTTCCTAATACATTTGTTCATTCACAATAGTTATTATCGTGCATTCATTTAATAAGTATTAATTAGTAATGGAAAATAAAAATGTAGACTTTACACTACACTAAAATGTTTTACTTTTTACTCTGCAGTTATATATCTGGATTACTGCTCATTGGCTGCCAGCGATAGCACTCTCAAAGCAGTTACAAATCTAAATCACTTTATTATGCTCTGAGACCTGAATACATTTTTTCTCTGTCCCAGTCTATACTTTGTATTGCTGCCCTTAGACCATTAAAATCTGCCCTTTTAAAATTAAGAGTTTTTGTTGGCCCCTTAAAATGTTGTTTTTTTAATTCAATCTCAAATAAGACTGTGTTGTGATCATTGTTTCCCAAAGGTTCCCCTATTCCAACATTTGATACTATATCAATATTATTTGTGATGACTAAATCCAAGATGGCCCCATTTCTAGTAGGTTCTTGTATAACCTGGGCCAGATAATGATCCCTGAGTGTACTCAAGAACCTGCTCCCCTTAGATGATCTGCTGGTCTCATTTATCCAGTTTATTTCAGGGTAATTAAAACCTCTCATTATTAGAACTTTTAATTAAACTTTTATATATTAGAACTTTTAATTAAACCTAAAAGGCACCCAATGTCTATAGAGAAGTTGCAAAGTGGGCCCTAAATGTTTCTGCACCGGGTCCCACCAATCACTGTCGACTCAGGGTCTGCGCAGCGCTGTCTGACCAGGGTCTAGCACAGTAATATAATAATATAACATAGCAATAATTGCTGCTGTTTAGTTGTTCAGTCATGTCCAACTATACGTGACCCTATGGCCCTCAGCACGCCAAGCACATCTGTCAAAGGGAGGAGGAATAAAAACACAACAGTATTCAGTAACTCTGGAGGTCCCAGTACTTGAAGAACGAAAAGTACAAATATAAATAAATATAAACACAATGAGTTGGGAAAAGTTGGGCATTTGAAGCCGAAATCACATTAACGAGTCCCCAGTTCTCCTAACGAGTTTATCTCATGTGCTTAATTATCTCAAAATTGGGGTTGATAACCCATGAGATGTAAGATCTCTCCATAATAAGACCTTAATGCTCTTGTTCTTTATTATTATTATTATTATTATTATTACTATATAATGTGTAGATGTACCGGCTGGGCATGCTCTTGTGCATTATTATTATTATTATTATAATTACTATATAATGGGTAGATGTACCGGCTGGGCATGCTCTTGTGCATTATTATTATTATTATTACTATATAATGTGTAGATGTACCGGCTGGGCATGCTATTGTGCATTATTATTATTATTATTATTAGTAGTAGTATATAATGTGTAGATGTACCGGCAGGGCATGCTCTTGTGCATTATTATTATTATTATTATTATTATTACTATATAATGTGTAGATGTACCGGCTGGGTATGCTCTTGTGCATTATTATTATTATTATTATTATTATTACTATATAATGTGTAGATGTACCGGCTGGGCATGCTCTTGTGCATTATTATTATTATTACTATATAATGTGTAGATGTACCGGCTGGGCATGCTCTTCTACATTATTCTTATTATTATTACTATATAATGTGTAGATGTACCGGCTGGGCATGCTCTTGTGCATTATTATTATTATTATTATTATTATTATTATTATTACTATATAATGTGTAGATGTACTGGCTGGGCATGCTCTTGTGCATTATTATTATTATTATTATTATTATTATTATTATTATTAGTAGTAGTAGTAGTAGTAGTAGTAGTAGTATTATACTAATAATAATAATAATGCACAAGAGCATGCCCAGCTGGTACATCTACACATTATATAGTAGTAATAATAATAATAATAATAATGCACAAGAGCATGCCCAGCCAGTACATCTACACATTATATAGTAATAATAATAATAATAATAATAATAATGCACAAGAGCATGCCCAGCTGGTACATCTACACATTATATAGTAGTAATAATAATAATAATAATAATAATAATAATAATAATGCACAAGAGCATGCCCAGCTGGTACATCTACACATTATATAGTCGTAATAATAATAATAATAATAATGCACAAGAGCATGCCCAGCCGGTACATCTACACATTATATAGTAATAATAATAATAATAATAATAATAATAATGCACAAGAGCATGCCCAGCTGGTACATCTACACATTATATAGTAGTAATAATAATAATAATAATAATAATGCACAAGAGCATGCCCAGCTGGTACATCTACACATTATATAGTAGTAATAATAATAATAATGCACAAGAGCATGCCCAGCCGGTACATCTACACATTATATATTAATAATAATAATAATGCACAAGAGCATGCCCAGCTGGTACATCTACACATTATATAGTAGTAGTAATAATAATAATAATAATAATAATAATAATGCACAAGAGCATGCCCAGCTGGTACATCTACATATTATATAGTAGTAATAATAATAATAATGCACAAGAGCATGCCCAGCTTGTACATCTACACATTATATAGTAGTAATAATAATAATAATAATAATGCACAAGAGTATGCCCAGCTGGTACATCTACACATTATATAGTAGTAATAATAATAATAATAATAATAATAATGCACAACTGTCCTTCAGCACTGCACTGGACACTGAATAAACTTGCCTAGCTATTGATTTCCCTATTCAATCAGTATCACCTACACTCTCCCTCCTCTCAGTAAGACTGCAAGTTAGTTATGATTCCAAAATGGCTGCTGTCCATGATTTAGAAGGCTCTGGAAGGGAGTGTATGCTGCTGATTGGCTGGAATGTGTCTGCTGACTGTGACATGCAGGGTCAAAGTTTGCTCAATGATAAAGTATTGGGGGCGGGTCGAATCTCGCATATGTTCGCTGTTTGCCGCAAACGCGAACATGCTATGTTCGCCGGGAACAATCCGCCGGCAAACTATTCGCGACATCTCTACCTGTGAGGTTAAAAGTAAAAATATGTCACCTTAAAGAAAGAAAAGGGTTCTTCACAGAAAGGTTGGTTACACTTTGGAATTCTCTACCAAAGGAGGTGGTGACAACGGATTCGATAGATAACTTTAAAAAGGGATTGGATATAATTTTAAATAAAAAGGGCATTCAGGGGTAAGCTCATTAATTAGAGAGATAGTATTGATCCAGGGAGGACTCCGATCCCCAGTATCTGGGGTCAGGAAGAAATTGTATTTTTCCCCTTTTTAGTGCACTTGTTTGTTTGTTGGACATAGCCTATTAAAACAATGTTTCAGTATAAACTAAATAAAAGTTAAGATTTTGAATGTGTCAGTTTTTCCTCAAGCAGAGCTGCTTATGTTTGCCTCCCTTTACCTATCAGAGGGTGGCCAGCTGAGTTAAAAAGAAACCGTACCAGTCTAGGTTCTGGTTTAGACTGCATGAAGAGGGGAGGGGTTGTTAACTATGTGTGTGTCACCCAGCCTACTTCCAAACTGGTGGAAATAAGCAGCTCTCCTTAAGGGGAAAACCAACCATTTGAAAAGTAAGAAAAATATTATGTTCTATTTATTTCAAGTACATAGTCATAGAATTTAATAGTCTATGCCCAATAAACAAACTTAAGAGCTTTACTTTTAAATGCACTACAGTGATCTTTTAATCATGTACAGCTTACAGCAATCATTCCCCCTCCCCACCCTCATAGCAATAACACCCAATTGTTTATGTTCTCTTCTTAATTATAAGGCTCTAATAGAATTCTCAGCGATACAATGTCCGTAAAACCAGACAAACACAGTGTGAGAGATTACTTCATGTTCCTGCTCTCTACTGAACTCTGACTTCAGAACGTATTGCCTGTAGCTGCCTCTTATATCACCTCATAACATTTCTATAGTTAAATTTTTTTCCAATTTAGCAGATTATATGGAACAAACTAGCATGTGCACACAGTAAGGAAATAAAGCTTATACAACACACACACAGAGAAATGATATTTCAATATCCACAACATATATAGTTGTGGATCTTTGTGACTCTTTGGAATGCTTACGATGTTGGTCATGCACTTGTGAGCCTCACAAAGTGCAAAGCAAGGCGAGCCGTCGACCGTGCAGCACTTAGGCTGCAATAAGCGGCAAAGGTGCCCATTGCACTGCGAGCCTCCCGAAGCGAGGCTGGCAGTTGAAGCATGGAGGACTTAGGCTTCAATGAGCACCAAAGGCGCTCATTGCACTGTGAACCCTGTAATACTCTGTAACGCTCCTCATGTTATCAAGTTCTTAGGCAATTAGTTATCAATCCAATCTTTAGATTGCTCTCATTTGTCTCTGAATTAAGTTTGTGTATTCTCAAGTCCAGAGTGATGGTTATAGCTAGGTGTGCTGCTTCTCTCAGAACACAGTTCACTGGTGTCTGTCTGGTATGCAACAAAGAGAAGAGAGGTGGGGAGAGATAGCGCACCAATTCCTAGTGCAAAATGACCGATATATTGTAATCCCAAACCCTTGTTCACAAAGATCAGTAGGTAAAGCTCTCACCTTTTCTAACCTCAGTCTATAAAGGTATATTATAGACTTCCCGACACTTGTTGGCTTGTAGGTTGGTACTTCTTCCCTCCGTGAACATCTTATCTCTTCCAAAAGAGGGTGGGTATTAGGGTAATGTATCTGTGTACTTTTCAGAGCATGGGGAATGTTACAACACTTTCAATACATAGTGGTAACCGAATATAAATCTTTTGGCCGTGTTTAATATATCCCCTTTGGAGTAATAGGTGTCTTTAATCAAAATACTATATAAAACATGGTTTTGATATAAATATTCAATTTATTCAATGTTTGTAAAAAAGTAAATATAATAAAATATGTTCAAAAGTGAAAAATAAGAACAAAAATGGCAAATTTTACAGTGACTCTAGTATTATAAAAATAAAAAGAAATAGATAGGAAAAATACTGGACAGACACGTTTCGTCACTTTTATCCTGTGGCTTCTTCAATGTTCAAAAATACCTCAATGATATGAAATTCAAATGCAGAGTGTAAAGCTCAGTGCTTTGCTCTATGAGGCAAAAATCAGTAAGTTCAAACGCGGAACTACAAAAAAACAAAAAACAAGCAAAGTAATTAGACATACATAATAACACTCACACATAGCACAGAGGGAGAGCCAGGAAGCCTAGGAGTCAAGTTGCAAACGAATTGGAACCATTTTTGCCATTTTCCACTGCTGGAAAATCAGCAAAGCAAGGGAAAAAATGTCGGACAAAAAACGTAAAAATTGTGAAACTGCATGAAAACGAGGCTGAGCAACACCAGACACGATGGACTTAGAAAATACATGCCGCAGAAGACACGAACAAAGCGGGACTAACACAGCGCAAGACAGTAAAGGAGATCACCAAGCAAGTAACACTTACTCGAACAACATGAAAAACTTACCCAATCATCGCGGGGCACGTAATATCGTTCATTTTGTAGTACCCAAGCGTATAACTCCCTAAAACTGCGCTCTACACCATGAAGCTGTAAACTGCGCATGTGCAAGTTTGTCCCCGAGCTTGCAGTCTACTAATACTGCAAACCTTCCAGAATTTTCTCACTTTCTTCTCAGATACTCAACTGTGTGGCTGCATGTTATCAGGGGACTCATTTTATTAAGAGATTGTTACCTCTTAATGATTTTTAACAAATACATTGCAAGATAATAGGTATTAATATTTATTAATTGATTAATTACTAATCGATTAATTGATTAAGTAATTGATAAAAAAATATATACTTTTTTCAATGAAACTACTTAACACATTGTACGCTGTATATATTAGTATTGTATAACATATAGTCATTATAGAAATATGACTTCACAATTTGCTGCTGTCTCTCTATTTCACACTGACACACAATTTGCTGGCACTGCCTGTTCATTAACAGACTCACACATGGTCATGAAGTGAAACACAGCAAATTAGAAGGATAATTTACAGTATGTTATATTAAATTCATTGTTTTGTGATTTATGACCTATTATATTACGTTAAAATATTATTCATTGTAAAATCAATAATTGATTTAATTACAATTACCCAAAAATTTAAAACACTACATTTTAGGAACATGTACTTGACAGAAATGCTCACTTAACTCTTTATGATTTATTCCAAATACATAGAAAGATTAGAGGTAAACACTTAGTAATCATTAATTTAGTCAGTGATTAATTACAATAAAAATATATATATTTCTTAGCCTCATGTAATTCAACACACTGTAAGCATAGTCATTAATTACTTCATGAAAATAGTATTCTTAAAACCTTCTTTCATACTTTACAGGTGTCTGTCAAAATAACTGAGACACTGAGAGAGGTACAGTATATTTTATTTGCCTACTCCATATTATTTCTTTTAACAGCATGAATTAAAATGTTTTAAAAATCATTGGCCCACTCTCCCCTGTGTTCCTTTCCTCACCCCCTCTCATTACTCTGTGTCTGTTTTCACCCCTCTCCCTGCCCTCTGTATCTTCCACCCTGTACTCTGTGTCTCTTCCCCCCTCTCTTTCCTCTATATCTCTCCCCCGTCACCTTACCCTGTGTATCTTCCACCCTCCTTACCTTCCCCTTGTCTCTAACCAGCCCCTCTCCCTCCACTGTGTCTCTTTGCCCCCACTCTCCCTACCCTATATTTCTTCACCACTCTCTCCCCTCTATCTCTTTCCCCTCCTCCCCCTCTCTCCCTCCTCTGTGTCTGTTCCACCGCCTGTACCCCCCCCGTGTGTTTTTTTATTCCTGTCCCCCCACCTGTGTGTCTTAACCCTCTCCCCCCCTCTCTCCCCTGTGTCCCCCCCCCCCCCCCGCTCTGCCAGGTGGTCCTGTACAAAGCACTCTCTATATTACATTGCAGTCTCTGTATTACACCTCCCTCCCTCTCTATCACACACTGCACTCTCCCTCTCTCACACACATGCACTACACTCTCACACACATGTAGTACACTCTCACACACACAGCACTCTCCCTCACTCACACACACGCAGTACCTTTACAGGTGTCTGTCAAATTAACTGGGAAACAGATAATTGCTGCAGTGACGGTTTCTGGACAGAGACTTACCTTATAACTAGCAGTTACAGTATATTTCATTTGCGTACACCATAAACTCATAAGTACAGATTTTAGTTCTTTTAACAGCAGTAATGAAAACATTGGAAAAATCAATGCCCTCCTTCTCCCCCCCCCCTCATGTCTCTTGCCCTCTCCCCACTGTATTTCTCCCCTCACCCCCCCCCCCCCCCCTACTCTTTGTCCCTTTTCACCTGCTCCTTCTCTGGGTCTCTTGCCACCCCTCTACGCCCTCCACACACCCCTCTCCCTCTCCTAACCTCTCTTCCCACTCCCTGCTCTGTGTATCTTCCACCCCCTACTCTGTTTCTATTCCCCTCTCCTTCCCCTTTGTCCCTTCACCAACGCTCTTCATCACCTATGTCTCCCCCCCTCTCCATACCCTGTGTCTCTACCCACCCCCTCTTCCTCCACTGTGTCTATTTGCCCCTTTCACTCTTTTCCCCCTCCTCCCCCTCTCCCTCCTCTATGTCTGTTCCTCCTCCTCTGCCCCCTGTGTGTCTTCTTACTCCTGTCCCCCCACTTGTGTGTCTTCACCCTCTTTTCCCCCTCTCCTCTCCCCTGTGCCTTCCCCCCCCCCCTACCTGCCAGGTGGTCCTGTACAAATCACTCTCTATATTACATTGCAGTCTCTATATTACACCACCCCTCTCACTACTCTGTGTCTCTTTCCACCCCTCTCCCTCCTCTGGGTCTCTTGCCCACCATCTTTATCCTCCACACCCCTCTCCCTCCCCTGTTTCTCTTCCATCCCTCTCCCCCTGTGACTCTTCCCACTCCTGTCCCCCACCTGTGTGTCTTTACCCTCTTCTCCCCCCCTCTCTCCCCCGTTTCTTTCCCCCCCCCCCCCTCCCCACCAGGTGGTACTGTAGAAAGCACTCACTATATTACATTGCAGTCTCTATATTACACAGCCCTCCCTCTCTATCACACACTGCACTCTCCCTCTCTCAGACACATGCACTACACTCTCACACACACGCAGCACAGTCTCACACACACACACTGCACTCTCCCACACACTCTCTCTATCACACACTCTCTCTATCACACACTATATCACGCACTCTGCTCTATTCCTCTCTATCACACACTGCTCTCTGTCTGTATCACACATTGCACTCTCTGTGCTCCTCCCAGTCACTCACTCAGATCCACAGGACTCATCTCATGCCCCACTAACCTGTGTACAATTGAAAAAAAAAACATTAATAAAATTCTACAAATACCTTGCATTAATTCAATACTACTTCACTATTGCTACTTAAAACTAAATGATTCCAGAAAATTAAAATGCTTTATTCTCATATCCTATAGTTTACAAATACAGATTTACATTTCTCATTACAGATTACAATGGCTGAAATGACTGAAACCAGGAAGGAAGCCAAACAATGTATAGGCAGGGAACGTCAATAAAGATGGAGAGACAAACAGTTGGAGGACACCAAGAAAAGACTAAAAGAAGAGCGTGAGAGAATTTATAATAAAAGACACATTGCATTGGCAACAGTGGAAAATCCAGGTACAAATGGCTCATTTACATACTTGTTGGGTTTCAAATAAACATTCATATTTATAATTACAGATTTCTATGGATGAGAAGCCAGAAACCAGCAACCAGTATAAACAATGCTTGGCTAATAAACGCAAAAAATATGGAGACAGAAACAATCGGAGGACAGTAAGAAAAAACTACAAGAACAAGACCGTCAACAAATTGTCAAGAAACAACACATGGTTTCTCCACAAAGTCTGAGTAAAATTGATAGAAAAATAAAAAATATTGTGCCACATGGAATATGGTAATGGTAATAATGTAGATATTGATTCTAATGTGCATCTTGATTCACAGGAAAATACATTATTTACAGATCTAAATGTTGAACCTCACAATTGTGGTATGTTAAATGTGGTTTGTCAATTTTGGTAATGAAAGACCAAGAGATGGTAAGTTCATTAGTTGTTGTCAAAAGGGAAAAGTAAAACTTCCTGAAAAAGCAGAATTTCCAACATATCTACAAAATATGATGAGTGACCCAACTTTCCCATAGTATAAACATTTAAACAAAATATACAATATTATAATTATGCCATTTCTTTTGCATCTATGGGTGCAACATTAGCTGGAAATGTTGAAGGACATGGCTGTAACTGCTTTAAAGTTCAATGCCAAATTTACCACTGTACTTCACATTTACACCCTGATGAAGGAGAGCAAAGAAAATGTGCTCATCTATATGTACTAGATACAAACAAAGCTGTTAAACAATGCATGCAGCCTTATGAAAATACAAAATGCTTAGCCACAGTTTTTTCCTGAACTTGATAAGATATGGAAACATTACATATAGTCAAGCTTATACAAAAACTTGCAGAAGTTTAACATCAACGTATTCGTACACAAGAATATCAGTTGCCTATACCAAGAGTCAATATGGTTCTTAAAAGAGATCAACATTCTGATAAAATACATTATAACTTACCAACAGCTAATGAGGTTGCAATGGTCTTTCAAAATGATGAGGGTGAACCACCTTTTCAAAGGGATATTAGAATATATCCAAGAAATGAAGACCAACCTTTCATTAACATCAATATATTATGTACCAATTTAGATCCAAAGACCTATCCAATTTTGTATCCCAATGGGGAGGTAGGTTGGCAACCCAAATTAATACTTCCAAGTTATCCCAACACTAAACAACGTGACAGAAATAATATTTCCATGCTGGAATATAAAGCGGCTCAAACTGCAATTAGGGATGAATTTAATCCTATCTTAAGTGCTGGAAAACTGACACAGCAATAGATCATTGATTCCTACCTGCAAGCAGAAGCCAATAATTTAAATTTCATCAAATACCAACAATATAAACTCTGTGTTGAACAGTATTGTGGCCTCATGGATTATGTTGCTGAAGTGGCTACAAACCAAAATCTAGCTTTCCAAGGATCTCCTCACAATATACAAGAAAGATACAATGATGCTATGGCTATTGTAACTAAATTCGGCAAACCAGATTTATTTATTACATTTACATGTAATCCTTAATTGCCAGAAATAGTTTCAACCATGGGCAAAATGCTTCTGATAGACCAGACTTAGTGGCTCGAGTGTCGAAGTGTTTGGCTTATGTTTATACAAGTGAACTCCAAAAAAGAGTCCTTCCACATGCACATATCCTGATAATACTTGACAAAAATCATAAATTGAATACTGCAGACAAAGTGGATTCAGTAATTACCGCTGAACTACATGCCGCACTATATGAAATTGTAACACATTGTATGATTCATGGCCCATTCGGAGAGCTAAACCCACAATCACGGTGTATGAAAAATAAGAAATGCACAAAAGATTTCCTAAAAGAATTTAGAGATCAAACTTTTGCAAATTGTGATGGATATCTATTGTACAGATGAAGGAAAGGTCCAAAGGCAATAATTTGAGGACAAGATGTAGATAACACATATGTGGTGCCATATAATCCACAATGAAGTATAATGCACACATAAATGTAGAAGCTTGCACTTCTATTAAATCAATTAAATATGCCGCAACTGTAGTGGTAAAAAGTGGCCCAAATGAACAAGACAATGAGTTACTGCATGATAAACTGGCATCTCATGTAGATGCTCGCTATGTCTGCTGCAAAGCAATGTGGTGGCTTCTGAAATTTGAAATGCATGATCGCTCACATGCAGTATACCGATTAGCTGTACATTTGCCACAAAGACAATAAGCTTACTTTCATACTGGCAATGAGGAAAATGCTCTTGCACAAGATGAACGTCGGCGAACCACACTTACAAAAACACTTACAAAAGATATGGAGGCAAGGCAATACTTATAGAATGAGATTCCATATCATTATGTTTTCGTCAATGGCAAATAGAAACTTACACAAAAGGGTGGTAATAAAATGATTACAAGAATGTATACATTAAGTCCCCGAGACATTGAACGTTTCTGCTTGCGTTTACTACTTTTAAATATTCCTAGTGCACAAAGTTTTGAAGACTTGAGAACTGTATATGACACCTTTCAATTAGCTGCACAACATAGAAACTTCCTTGCTGATGACACAGAATGGAAGAGATGTCTACAAGAACCAGCTCTATCTACAATGGCACGCCAGATGAGGGAACAGTTTGCATACATCTGCATATTTTGCAATGTTCCAAATGCATTGGCTTTGTGGGAAACATTTAAAATACATATGTATGAAGATTTCTTGAAAAGGTACAATGACTCCATAGCTGCATTAAAAGCATTAATGGAAATTCAAGAAGTGTTTATATGTCATGGATTAAGTTGTGCAACTTTTAATCTCCCAGATCCAGGAATTATAGTTGATATCAACTTGGACGACTATGACGCTGATGTTGAGAAATAAAAAACAAAAGAAAAAATTGCCACTTTAAATGATATGCAATTCAACGCTTTCAATGCAATTCAACAAGCTGTAGATGATGACTTGCTCAAAGAGCGTTATTTTTATCTAGATGGACCTGGTGGATCTGGAGATTTCAGACAAAACTTACCTTTGGTTGTACTTGGAAATCCTACAGACATTGTGGAAACATGTATAAAGTCAAGTCCACTAAAGAATTTACACAACTTAGATTAGAAAAACATATGAGCTCTCAGGGCCAAAATTAATTTAACGATTGGCTAATTAAAATTGGCAAAGAAAAAACAGACGTAGAAAACAATTTACCTGAGGAAACTGTTGAAATACCAGCTGAAATGATTTGCAAGGATTCACTCATATCAGCAATATTTACAAATGGAATAACCCCAGAACATTCATCAGAGCTTGCACAGAAAGTAATATCAACATCCAAAAATAAAGATGCTTTGGATCTCAATAACAAAATTTTGAAATGAATTGATGTCACACAAAAAAATGATCACAGTGCTGATTCTGTTCTAGCTGATCACAAACAGAGTGAATCTAATTTCACCACTGAATTTATCAATTCATTAACTCCCTCTGGAATGCCACCCCATGTTACTGAGAAATATGAACCCCAAAAAAGGACTTTGTAATGGGACCAGATTAATTGTTCAGGATTTAAGAGACCATTTCATACATGCAAAAAATCTGAATTGGACCCATAAAGGTGAACCAGTTTTCATACCAAGAATAGATTTGGCTCCAAGTGAGACTACCTTGCCTCTTATACTACAAAGGAGACAATTTCTCTATATCATGGCATTTGCAATGACAGTTAATAAATCCCAAGGACAAACATTTAACTCTGTTGGCCTCTTTTTAGAAGAACCTGTATTTGCCCATGGACAACTCTATGTGGCATTTTCAAGATGCAAAAAGCAAGAAGAAATTAAAGTTTACATTTAAAGAAATGAAAGTCAGGGTGAATTATTAGATGATGGCTGAGTATTCACTAAAAATATTGTCTACTATGAGGCATTGTAAATTGTAAACACAAAAAATTAAACCAATAACTATGTGGCATTTTCAAGAAATAGAAGGCTAACCAACAAAAAAAGAAAAAGTGGTTATATCTCGAGGACCAACTTTTATGTCACTTGGGCTATTTTTAGAGGACCACTATTTCACATAGACAACTCTATGTGCCAGTCATAAGAACTGCAAAAAACATACAGAACAGTGGTTTTATCTTGAGGATAAACTTTTATGTCACTTGGGCTCCTTGTAGAAGACCACTAATTCAGATAGAAAGCTGTATGTGCCATTCTCAATAACTGGAAAAAAAAAATCAACAGTGATTTCATCTTGAGGACAAACTTTTATGTCACTTGGGCTCTTTGTAGAGGACCACTATTTCACATAGACAACTCTATGTGCCATTCTCAACAACTGCCAAAATAAAAAACAACAGTAGTTTTATCTTGAGGACAAACTTTTACGTCACTTGGGCTCTTTTTAGAGGACCGCTATTTCACATAGACAACTCTATATGGCATTATCAATAACTACAAGGCTAACAACAAACAAGGGGTTACATCTCAAGGACTACCTTTTAAGTCTCTTGGGCTCTTTTTCGAGGACCACTATTTAAAGCAAACAAAAAACATTATTTGTCTGTTGGGCTCTTTTTGGAGGAACAACTAATAACTACAATAAAAGAAAAAAAAACTTCACAAAACTTGACAAACCACTCAATAAATGTAATATACTTATTGGTTTCATTGCATAAAGTTACTACTCTCATTGTATGTCCTTGCCACTTTTCATGCATATACAGTTTGAATTTCCTGTTGTTCTCAGTTTCACTACATTGCATTATCACTTGAATTGTATTTAGTTATGAGGTTTACTTGGTGTATTTAGGAATTTAGACCTCTTCATGTATAAATACAGAGTATTGATCCAGAGAGTAGTCTGATCGCCGGTATGTGGGGTTAGGATGGAATTTTTTTTTCAAAATTGAAACAAATACATACAGTTCAATTGTTTTTGTTTTCTCTTTGCCTCTGGATTAAATATAAACATTTTGAAATGTGTTAAATAACATGTAATGCTTTACATATAGATATGGTTTCAAACAAAGTTTACACTGTCTTATAATATTCACGTGATTTATCACTTGCATTGTATTTAGCTATAAGGTTCTTGAATTGTATTTATTTATGAGGTTTAATGTATGTATTCATAGGTTTGTAAATTTGAATATATAATTACACACAGACTATTGATCCAGGGAGTAATCCGATCATCATTATCTGGGGTCAGGAAGGAATTAATGTTTTTCCCCATTTGAGACAATTGGATACATTTCACTTGGGTTTGCCTTCCTATGGATTCAATAACATTTCAAGATTTGTTAAATAACATCTAATGTTTTGCAATATACATATGGTTTAAAACAACATTTCTACAGTGTTATAATATTGATGTAAACGTTAAAATATTTTTTTTTATAAAGTTAACAAAACATGGTTTCTCAGTTGGTAAAATATATAAATATAGATGTTGCATGTTAGAACAATAAACACATTAAGTACTAAAACAATTATTTGTTGTCCTTTTTCACACATATGTATTAGTACATGAAAAAAACAATACATTTTACAAATCTAAAAAAAAAAGGGTAAGAAGGGTAAAAACAGCATTTTCACTCTTAACATTTTACTCCCGTCATTTTTGACAGGCAAGTTCCTAGTTTCATTATAAACATTAGTCATCATAGAACCATCACGCAAGCTCAGCAGTACAATTCCAGTATAACCACTCCAAACACAAGGAGAGAGAACTTTCTGTTTCTCTCTTTGCTGACTTAAGGCTTTACTTATAGAATCACCATGTACAATCACAGGAACTATTCCACCTTTCCGTTCTCAGTATAAAAACCTCTCTGTTAATTTTAATAATGTAGCCATTATTAATATATATATATATATATATATATATATATATATATATATATATATATATATATATATATATATTGTAACAGGGCGCCCCCTTCTGGCGGGGTTTGCGTCCTGCACTTTCTTATCTCTTTTATACAGGGAGGAAGACACAGCAGGCTTGTCCAAAGTTGAGTTTTACTGCTATTTTATTTGTTTGCATAAACAGAACAAAAAAACAGTGCTTGTATTCAGCAACAAAATAAAACCCTACATAAACGTGCTTACTATACTCAGGAACGCCCTGACTATATCCTGCGCAGCTTATCTGTGACAGGAGAGTGCCACCTTGTGGCCAGGATGCAAACAGTCTCTTATTTGTGATATATCGCCACCTTGTGGCCAGGAAACAAACAGTCTCTTAACTTTGTTATATCGCCACCTTGTGGCCAGGAAACATACAGTCTCTTATTTGCCTTTTCCTCTACAGCTTCTATCAATTGTTTGTGAAGCATAGGGCCCTTGTCACCCTCTTGTAATGAGGAACTCTTACTCTCACTCTCAATGCACTCTTCTTCTCCCTGGGACCTTTGTAATCCTTCTCTGGATACAATTAGAATAACATGCATTGGCACCAACCTTTGATCCCTTATTCCTTCCGGCTTCTTAGGGATAGGGTCTTCAGATAATCCTATCTCAGTGGAATATCTCCAATATGACAGAAGTCTTCTCTGTGCGCAAACTCTGGAACTCCGCAGCCTTCCTGACTGTCTCGCTCCAGCACAAATCCCAGCTCTCTGGATCCCAGAGGCAGCTGAGCTGTTCAGGGCTTCCTCCTGCAATACACACAGCCCACAGCTCTTAGGCCCAAGCCTAAGTGAGAGAAACTCCACCCATCTCTCTGCTGCTTTTAAAAGCAGTTCACAGCTAGGCTGCTTCCATTTAGCCACTGATAACTGAACGGAATTAACTCTTTTTATTCTCAGGGGAGAAGTCTTACAGAGCTCTCTTGTGACCCCTAGTGGCACTCCATCACAATATATATATATATATATATATATATATATATATATATATATATATATATAAATATATATATATATATATATTAATAATGAGTATTGCAATATAATTTGATACCTTTTGTGTTGAACAAACAAACATCTTATTTATAATGATGAGCTTTTGAGAGGCTTAACCTCTCTTTATCAAGTCTCAAGCAATACTACATGAGATGAAACCCTCAGTTTGAATAATAACAGCAGATGCAGATAGAGTGGAAACAGCATCTGACATCATCAGGTAAATACATATACTGGGAATAAATACAACATAGCAAAGGAAACATATATACACATATTATATACACTTATACATCAATATATACATGAAAAAGCAGAGCACTGTAGTCCACAGTTTTACCTTTCCTGTTGGAAAAACACCTCACTAATAGTGCTAAGTCTGTTATAGTATAAAAAGAAAAAAAAATCACATGAAATTCTGATAATGTGTTAGAAAACCCAAGTCTATATTAAGTCCTGTGTTTTTATTGTTGAAGAATGTGATCATCTTTATTTCAAATGCTTTTCTCTCTTGGATGCTTTTAAATTTTCCTCTGAGTATTTTGACTTTTAAGTTTTGGATGGAGTGATCATTCTGGCCAAAATGGTGTCCTACTGGGCTACAATAGCTGTGTTCAATATGTTTTCTTATTGAATGCCTGTGTAAATTCATCCTTAAATGCATTTTTTGGTTGGTTTCTCCAATGTAACAGCCTGTGTCACATAAAGTACATTGTATTATATAAACCACATTTGACGATGTACATGAATATGATCCTTTGATGTTATAGGTTTTGTTGGTATGTGTGGCTGTATCATCATTACAAATGTATTGGCATAATTTACAGGCACGTTTGTTACAAGGTTTAGTTCAATTTTTTGTATTCAGTTGTTCATTGGCCAATTTCCTGCTGACAAGTTTTTGTTTCAGGTTTGGTGGTTGTTTAAATGCAAGGATGGGAGGTTTTGGGAATATATATTTTAATTCAGTATCTTCAATTAGTAATGGTTGTAAATCTTTGATTATTTTCCTAATTTTCTCTAAAATTGGATGGTATGTGGTCACTAGAGGTATACGTGAAGTAGTTTCTTTTGTTTTGTAGTTTAATAGGTGTTCTCAGAGTATTTTGATGGCAGTGGTTATTTTTGGGGTAATAATACAGGGTTTGTAACCCTTTTGTTTAAAAGATTCAGACAGTGTTTTTAAATTATCACAGTCTCCAGTGTTTGAGCAAATCCGATGGTATCTAATAGCTTGATTATGGATGATGGCTTGTTTGGTGTGGGAGGGATGAAAACTGGAGCTGTGTAGGTAATTACATCTGTCTGTAGGTTTCCTAAATATAGATGAGTGTAGAGTGCCATTGGTGATGGATATAGTAGTGTCTAGAAAGTTTGACTGTTCTGTGGAGAAATCCATTTTAAGTTTTATAGATGAATGGAAGGTGTTAAATGAATTATGAAAGTCTCTGAGTTTGCTTTCTCCTTCTGTCCAGATGATGAACAGATCATCTATTTAACGGTAATATTTGTATGGTTTGTAAATGGATACAGATAAGAATGTTTCTTCTAGATTGGCCATAAATAGATTTGCGTATTGTGGAGCCATGTTGGTACCCCTGGTAGTCCCCATCATCTGTAGGTAGATATCTTGGTTAAAAGTAAAATAGTTGTGGATAAGGACATATTCTATTAGTTTAACAATAATATCAGGGCCATATTTATTGTTTTGCTTGTTTGTTGAAAGAAGCCTAAAGCATGCCTCAGTGCCATCTTTGTGTGGGATATTACTGTAAAGAGACTCTACATCCATGGTAACAAGTAGTTTGTTAGCAGGTAGGTTTTTAATCTGACTTAGTTTGTTGAGAAAGTCACTGGTGTCTTGTATATAGCTACTGGTGTTACTAACTAATGGTTTAAGGATGTTTTCAACAAATCCAGATATCTGTTCAGTCAGTGTGTCCATACCTGTAACAATTGGTCTCCCTGGGGTGCCTGGTTTGTGAATTTTTGGTAGTAGGTAGAAAGTTTCAGTTGTAGGATTGGCGGGGATGAGTTGTTCTAATTCCTGATGTATTTTTTTAGGGAATGTTTTGAGGAGTTTTTGAAGTTGAAGAGTATATTTTTCTGTAGGGTCCTGGTTCAATTTCTTGTAGTAAGTATTGTCTGACAGTTGTCTCTTGGCTTCATTTATGTAGTCCTGAGTATTCATGATAACAACTGCACCTCCTTTGTCATTATAAATAAGACGTTTGTCCAATACAAAAGGTATCAAATTATATTGCAATACTCATTATTAATCTATATATATATATATATGGATTAATAATTACTAAATTACTAGATTACTGGACATTCACGGCTGCTTCACTCTTCAATTAATATTAATATAAATAACAGATTCTCGTAGAACCATGCCCATACACCAGTACAAACACAGAAAACCACCAGTCCTTTCCTGTTTTGTCCCCACCAGCAGTGGTGTCCAGTGGCCACTAAGTGGCTCTACAGTGTTTCAACAAGACTTTGTTGAATTTTTTAGGGTTAGGAATAGGGTTCTGGTTCTGGGTTAGATTTAGGGATTAGATTTAGGGTAGTGGCAGATGATAAACTTTTCATAGTAAAGTAGTGACGTCCTAAGCGCTAACGCCTAAGTCAAACCCTCACCCTAAGAACAAAATTAATTAGGGCAATTGCGGTATCTGGTTATGAAGAGAGGCTAACCAATGTAGAATTATTTTCCATTTTAAACTGGAGCTTACAAGTTGATATCATTTTCTTATGTACATACATCCACGGTCAGGATAAAGCTTTGCGAAGTGAACTTTTCTTGCCAGGAAGCAACCCCTTGAGTTTGAAAGAAACAAAATTCACAGTAAAGCAAGGGAGCAATTCTTCACAATAAGGGCAGAGTGTGGAATTCACTACCAAAGGAGGTTGTGACAGAAGATTTTATTGATAACTTTAAGGGGTTGTAAGTATTTTTGACTAAAAATGGCATACAAGATTATGGCAGTTAGAATAGTTAGGATATTACAATCTGTATTAAACTGTAATAATTCAGCTGTTGTTGGTAACCACTCATTCTATGGTCACCATTGTGTAACCAACAAAGTGGTCTCCATTGACTGGAACTTTTTTGTGTTTTGTCATTTCCCTTGGCAACAAGCTTTTTCTTCTTAAAGCCCTTTTTCTTCTTAAAACCCTGTCTCTCAGTTTAACTTTTCACGATGACCTTATCAGGGTGGAGGCAATCAGCTGAACTGGAGGGTAAACTCTAACTTTTGAAAGTGAATCTATCATTCAATATTGCTGTTATAAATTATTAAATATACATTTTATTAATGATCAATGCATAAGCAAATCAGCATGCTCCTCTTATAAGGGCATTACATTGATATTGTATAGATTATAGTAGAATGTATGATACATAATTACATTATTTCTGTTGTTATTTATGATTCCTTTTCTAATACTGTTCTCTTGCATATTCAGTCTTATTTCCTTCTTTCCTCTCTTAATTTCTCCCAGCTCCTCTCTTTTTTTAGAACATGCTTTGTGTTGAAAGCTTTCTATTCTGAAGTGCCAAATTCTTATATAAATAGCCATGCAGATGGATGAGACTGATTTGCATTGAGCATCAGATCTGCATGACACTTGTGAACATGAGTGAGCGTTTATAGACAATGTGTGTTTATCACATTTGACAAAAAGAATTTTGGAAAGGAGTAGAACTAAAGGCTTTTTGTGTTTCATTAATTTTGCCTTTGATTTCAAAATAAGTGATTTAATATTTCAACTGTCTTAATGTCTTACCAATTATAGCAACATATATTACTGCTTAAAGGACGACTGAAACAAATAAATTGCTAGCCGATGTCTTAAAGACACTGCAGGTATGAAGCAGAAAATTAAAGGGTCACTGTACATGTATATATATATATTGAAATATTTTTGTGTGACTAAGAGTATAATTAAACAGTTATTAAACTAGTTTTTTTTAATTAGACATAAAGTATATATAAAGTATTGCTGTCTCTGCTGGACCCTGGAGTTATCCATGGTACATTGGTTGAAGCTGTGTATTTGAGAGGAATGTTTACATTTCTGGACAGCGAATGCTGCATTTCCTGATACAAAGAGGTTGCTTCTGGCCCAATGAGGGAGAAGGGGTGTGATATCATTTTCAATCAGAGCCACTTACCTGCCAAATGTATGAGCCCATTCCTTGTTCCCTCCTCCCCAATCGATAAAAAACACACCCCATGCGTCAGCTTTTAGGAAGTGATGTAAAGAAGACAAATTGTATTCCTATACAGAGTTTAAAATATACATATAGTATGTGTTACATAATTTTGTCTTTTAAGAATATCCATAACTTTTAGGTAAAGATATTTGGTCGAAAATAGATAGTGTCCAGATACATACGGAAAGAAAGAAACAGATGAAATAGAAAGAAAGAGAGAGATGGAGAGATTGTTGATCCTGAGGCCACCATATGTACTTTGCATCATCATCAGATAGATATATCAGATAGAAGGTGTAAAAGAATATATATAAAGTGTTTTCCTTCTTAAATTGCTGCTAAAATAACTCAGTTATGACTGCTAGAAGTCAGTGGTTTTCTACTGCCTTTAAGCTGCCTTTGCATCCGATGAATACATAATGAGCACCAGAAGCTGGAACTAATTAGAATCAGCTGCGCAGGTGAAGGAATGAGTTCTCCAATATATTTCAGATACAATAGACTGTCAGTTAACTAGAAGTCAAGCATCCAGAACTCTAAAGCAACCAGAGAAAATAGAATACTGTACTTTAAATAAAAATACAATTTTACAGGGCTCAACAAATGCCAGTTTGTCAGAGTCAGGTTGTCATGTAACAAAATGCTTACAGGCACCTAGATGTCATCCACTGTACGTCTCTGCAATTCAGTTTTACCTGGAAGCAGACAGGCATGAGTGACTGAGCCAGTGCAGTGTTGGCATTACATTCCACGGGTTCAGCACCGCACCCTACAGCTGAACGTACCTATGTGTAAGTGAGGAGTGAAAGCTGCTGCTGCTAGAAAAGCCCTCACTGACAAATATACTTAGCAGAGGGTCCTGTGTGCAGCTACTATAGGCCTCTTTTAATAGTAACTCTCAAGCAAACAAAAACTACATTTATCTGGCATCTACCACTGACTGTGGGTACCGGATAACTGAGAGTCTACTGTATATTATTTTTCACCAGAATCAACACATGTATGTAAATAGCCTGTAAATATAACACTTTAACTGGTACTACTACACCAATACTTCCCCCTTACAGGTAATATATATTTGCACTTTTATCATGTGACAAAACTTGCTAATAAAAAAATAAAAATAAGACTTGGTGGGGTGAGAACCAAGGCCTATATTATCACAGCCCAACTTCTCAACAGCTAAATATTGAAGAACTCATTCCTTCACTTGAATCAGATCCACCAGCCGGTAAACAGCTCAAATACAAAGGCAGCGTAGAGGCACCAAAAAAAAAAAAAAAAACATTGACTTGAAACACAGTAATTTTAACACCCTCTGCCTGATGGCACAGGACACATACGGTGACTTCAGGATAGCTTAGTACTTGCCACACTGTAGGCTAAATGTTTAATGAATCATTATTGTCAACATTAGTTCCAGATGATTGGAAAATTGCTAATGAATTGCACAAAAAGGATAGTAGGGAAGACTGCACTAACTATAGGCCAGTAAGTGTGACATCAGTAGGATTATTGAATACCAAATGTTCTAGAAACAGATTAGAACCATTTGGGAGCTTTCTAGTATCAAGAATTATTTAAAGAATAAAATGGTTCCACGTGGCCTAAGGGTTTAACTAGCACCAGCAATGCACTTATTGAGTGAAACATTTGTTACATCTTGGATAGAGATCATACATAAATGTTCTGAAGACCTAATGAAACTGATATTGGAATCAGAATTAAAAAATCTAGAAGAATTGAATATAAAAGTGAAATGAACAGGAGAAAGTTCTGGAGAAATTTAGAGCTGCCCCAGAATGTGAGGAACTAAATCGAAGACTTGATAAAAACATTGAAAGATTAAAAAAAGAACTATTATCTAGAAAACAGCGTACATTTCAAAGAGAATCTCAAGATTATCATACTGGAAGAGTATATACATTCTTAAGACCTTTAAATAGAAGAAGTCAAGAGGAAGTGAGCTCCTCAGATTGTGAACAATCTGATAAGGAGGACCAAGGAGCAATAGGTGGAGGAGATCATGGTATGATACAATTACCAAACTCAAATCCCCCAGGCCCAACAACCAGATCGGCATTTACTTCAAATCAAACTACCTTGGAGCACCATCATTTTTTATCCAAGGGGCACGCCCGAAAGAATTGGCAAGGATCGGGGCAGAGAAATCAAAAATACAACAACAGTTAAGAAGGGGGAAAAAATTAGAGAGTAATAAATATACACAGAAAGAAGTTAACAGATTGAAAAATGATCTTAAGACACAAAGAAAAGGAAAGAGTAATATTAAAAAAGATGGAATAAAGAAAAATAAAGAAAAACAAAGTGAAACCAAGAACTCTACAAAAATACCTGATGAAAAAGATCAAAATATTATTAATCTCTCTGACTTGACCCTAAATGAAACACATAGATCCCTTTTGAACAAAGGACTGTCATTTGTGCCGACAAGTAAATTCAATCTTTTTGACAATATTAAAGATATAAATCTCTTTGTGAGAAAATTAGCACTAAAGAAATGGTTCTTGAATAAAGAAGAACGGGATCTAAATCGACTGGGAGTAGATAAAGAGCAAATTGAAACCTTTAAGATATTAATGGACCTTCTCAATGAACAAAGTTTGCCGTTGGAAGAAAGAACTAAAAAAAGAAAGGTAAAAGGAAAAAGTAAATTTACACCTGATCTAACACTATTCAGCAATATTCAATTCTTCTTGGAGATGATGGAGAAAGACCTTAAAAAATATGAAGAGGAAAACACCAATTCAAGAAATAGGAATAGAAAAAAACAAAATTTAAAAAAAGATGAGAGAAAAGCATTAGATGAATTAAAAATAGTAATACTATCATTAAACCTGCTGACAATGGAGGAAATGTGGTGTTAATAAAAGAACTAGACTATTTAAAGATGTGTGAAAAATGTTTACTTGATCAGGACACTTATAAAGTGTTGAAAGAAAAATCCGACGAATAAATTTAGAAAAGAACTATATGAAATTCTCAGTTATGCTAAAGAAAGATCAACCAACCTTTGATTTTCTTCTACCAAAATACATTACTATTCCAACTTTCTATGCACTTCCAAAGGTACATAAAAAATCAAGCCCAGTACCAGGCCGCACGATAGTATTGAGCAATAATTGTTTAACAGAAAATATAAGCAAGTACATAGATGACCACATTAAATACATGGTAAAGGTTCTACCCTCATACTTACAAGACACTTTAGAATACCTGATGAATGGCATCAGTGTACCTCAAGATCCTTTGCTTATTACTATTGATGTGGAGCACTTATATTCTTCTATACCACATGAAAAAGGTATTCAAGCAGTTGAATATTTTCAGAGCATGCAAAATCAGAAGGTTGAAGAATTTAATGAATTTATTGTAAGATTGCTTAAATTCACTCTAAGTAAAAATCATTTTCTGTTTAACAATCTCTGGTATCAACAGATCAAAGGGACGGCAATGGGGACGGCCTGTGCCCCTAGTTACGCAAATTTATATTTGGGACACTGGGAAGCTTTGGAGGTGTTTACTGAATCAAAACAAAACCATACAGATAAAGTCATCTTATGGCAACGTTTTATAGATGACATTTTGTTGTTTTGGTCTGGCTCTCAAAGAGAATTTGAAGACTTCATTAAAGATTTAAATCAGAATAATTGGGGCCTGAAATTTACATATTATATGAATAAGAACAAAATTGATTTTCTTGACTTAATTCTAATGAAAGATGAACAAGGCAATATCCACACATCAGTGTTTTGAAAACCAACAGCTTCTAACTCTCTGTTGCATTGGTCCAGCCAACATCCTGTACCGCTTAAAGCAGGTATACCCACGGGACAATATCTAAGGTTAAAAAGAAATTGTGATAACATAGAGGAATTCAAGAAACAAGCCAAAGATCTAAAACTGAGGTTTAAAGAAAGAGGATACCCGAATCGGGTCCTAAAAAGAGCCTTCAAGAAAGCACTAATAAGTGAAAGGGAAGATCTTATCTACAAGATGAAAAATTATAAAATTGAAGAACAAGACCAGACGATATGGCTAGTGATGTCCTATGGAAGTGACTGGGAACCAATAAAAGAGATTATACAAAAACATTGGAATATTCTCAGAGAAGAGGAAACATTGAGAGACTTCATCTCTGAAAAGCCAAGCATAAAGTAGAAGAGAAATAAGAATATCAAGGATACACTGGTTAAGAGCTTTTATAACCCAAAGAAACCAAAGAGGACTTGGTTAACAGAAGGGCCTTTTTAAATGCGGTCATTGTAGAGCCTGCCAGTATATCCAGCCAAGTAATATCCTTGAAGATGTAAATACAGGCAAAAAGTATCCAGTCAAAAATGTCATGAATTGTGAAAGCACATATATATACATCATGAAGTGCCCGTGTCAGAAATTCTATGTAGGAAAAACATTCCGCCAATTCAAAAGAAGAATACTTGAACATGTGTATTCCATCAAAAAGGGCCTTGATACTCCTGTCTCAAGACATATGAAATACTTTCATGAAAATAAACCAGAGGCCATTAAAAATTCCAAGTTCTAGAGAGGCTATGGATTAGTCCAAGAGGAGGTGATACAGATAGAATTCTATTACAAATGGAGAGTAAATGGATATTTACATTAGATTGCAAATACCCAAAAGGCATTAATGAAGGTTATTCCTACTCAGCTTTTTTGTAGCTTTAAAAATTTCACTTTTAGATGTTTTTTTCTATTTTTCAACTTTAGTAATGACCTATATTGTAATACAAAGTCACTACTTTTTCCTATAGAAAAATATATTAAACATTCACTTTATCTGGGTGTTCCAGACCTATTTAGACATTGATATATAGCTGATTCAGCACACCTATCACTTCTATTTATGTGGGAGAAAATATTAGTTAAGTTTATTAAAAGTACTTCTAATTAATTGATTATCATTTTAATGCAACAAATCACAATTGCACCAACAATCTTATATTACCTTTATATCTAATATAAGCATAATAGCTTGTTTGTAGAAGTTTTGAGAAGTATATATTGTTTAGTGTCCTTCTAGGACATCATTAATACATTCTTACACAATCTAAACACTTTTTTAAGAATTATAAGTTTCTTATATGTAACTAGTGGCTAATATAGAATTATTATAAGTCAATAAGTGAAATTAAAAGCAATATAGACAGATTTCTTGAATAGAGTAAAACAAGATTAAATAAAGCTTCTTTGTATTTCAATTTGCGTAATAACGCTAGATAAAGTTTCCTTTTTAAAGAGGCTAAATAAAGTTCATTGAGATGGACATAACGCTGCGTAGTGACATCATTGCGTAATACGCGTACGTCATTACGTAACTACGCTTAACCAGGAAGTAATAGGCGTAAAAGCCAGTGTGAAAGCCAGAGTAGTATAGCCTCAGAGAAAGTCCTGTAAAAGGACGAAACAGACTGTTGGCACCTAGTTTTTTCTGTGGAACAGGCTCTTATCTCCCTAATAAGGCTTTAAGGGTCTTTTGTCAACTTTTTTCAACCTTTTTTCAACTTCCTACAAAGGGATAAAAGAAACGTGGAGAGAGGGACCTGAATCGCACGTATTGTTTATTTGCTACATGTTATTATCCTCTCATTTAGGTGGTTTATTCTACCATTTTTTTCTATTATATCCCTATTATTATAATGCAAAGATTTTTTCTTGCATTAATATATAGTTGCTTCATTGACTTAAAAGATTCCATATTTTTGAGAGAATGCCTGGGTTTCCATGATACAGTTTGTTTTTAATACATTTATTGTGAGCTGTTTTATTTCAAATTATTTTTTCAACTCTATCATTATCAGTGTATCCTGTGTTTACAGGATCATCAGTATAGGCTGATATATGAGAGTTAATTTGTTTATAATTATTATTACAGTACTGTATAAGTCTAGGAACTATTTGATCTGGACCACTATATAGCAATAACAATATTTAAAGTACTGTAACTTTGGAACTGAGTTAAAAAGTCAGCATACCTTTTTTTTAATTGTTTTTTGGTGTTTTTCCAGGATAGAGAGTATCCCAAAAAAATATAAATTCTTATATACATTCTAGTTATGCTTTTCACACTGCCCACACAATAGGCTAATTTGGAAACGTCACAGTCTAGGACTAAAGCCAAACATACTGGAGTGCCTCAGGGCTCAGTGCTGGGCCCGGTTTACTAATGGGCGTCAAGGGAAAGTTTGGCTGTTTGTAGATGACACAAAAATATGTAGCACTTGTGACAAGTTACAAATGGACGGATCTAATGCCTGCTCTGGGGATTCAGATCCGGGTATTCAGTGGTTGGGTTTCCTTCCCCTGTCAGAGCTTTATATTGTCGGCGCTTCATATTGCAGGCATTTCATATTTTTTTTATATACAGTAGACCATCTGTATTCGACTAAATCAGAACTTGTTGGTTTCAGTACTCAATGCGTCTGAATGAGAAAAAATTGGGATGAAACTCAACGCTTGCTAGGTACTTGTTGCTCTCGCTTCACCCTGCATCCCGTCTCTCAAGGAAGTTAAAGAAAGTGCTGAGGTGTAGTGTAGTTTGTGCCTACAAGAGCCCAAGGGCATCCTGTGCTTACAAGAGCCCAAGTGCAGCCTATGCCTACAAGAATCAAAGTGCAGCCTGTACCTATAAGAACCAAAGGGTAGCCTGTGCCTATAAGAACCAAAGTGAATCCTGTGACTACAAGTATCAAAGTGCAGCCTGTGCCTATAAGAACCAAAGTGTAACCTGTGCCTATAAGAACCAAAGTGAATCCTATGGCTACAAGGATCAAAGTGCAGCCTGTGCATATAAGAATCAAAGTGCAGACTGTGCCTATATGAACCAAAGTGTAGTGAACCAAAATTCCAAGCAATAACCTCTATACTCCTTCTCCTCCTCTACATTGCCACCATCCCGTTGGGTCCTCATGTCATCTCAGTACAGTTAAAGTGAAGTTAAATTCTGTTTGATTTTTATTTGACGTCATTATTGTTTTTTTATTTATGTCTATTTAGTTTTAAAGTTTTGTATTAAGAAATAACACCAGTTCAAAATAAATGTGACATTTCTGGGGTTCGGAACAGATTATTTCACTTACATTGATGTAAGTGCCCTATGGCGAATGTTTGTTTGGTACTCATCGTTTATGATACGTAACCTGCCGTCCGGAATGGATTAAGGTTAAGTACCAAGGTACCACATATATATATATATATATATTTCACCGGGCCCTACATTCACTAGCTCTGCCACTGAAGTTGCCAATCTCCTCTGGATTTCTGACAGTGTTTCAGGCACTTTGATGGAGGAACACAATACAAGAGGCTATATATACTTTTCCAAGTTTTAGTAAAATTAAGCCAGTGATACAAAAATATTAAACAGAGCAAATTAATGAAAATAATAGACCTATCTTAAATTGATTCATTACCTTATAAGCTGCCAATAAACAGCTGTCTTTACAGACCTACTTTCATCCCACCGAACCTGGGTGGAGAAAAACAGTTTGTTAAATTACTGGCCTGTATATTTTACAGGTCTCCACTCTGCTCTAAGTGATCATAAGTTGCAGGCTACTGTCTCAGGGCCTCATTCAATTGCTACTTTTTCTAAGTTCCGGGCTCGCAAGTGGAGGTTGCAAGTTACTTAGCTATACAATGTCTCCTACTTGCGGGCCCCAATCAGGTTACTTGCTGCGCTCTACTATCCGTCGCGATTCTTAAAATCGCAAGTTACTTTGCTCAAAGCCTTTGATCTTTCACGGCCAGTAGCGGCCAGAAAAATCACAAATTGCTATTCAATTGCTCTGATTTCCCCTCACGTCAAGCCTGTAAATGGCCCAAAGCATACCAGGGCTTACTGGTACCAAAGTGGTTGCGCAAGGGCTAGTAAAGCCCTTACTTATCCTTCCCACTGGCCCTAACTGCCCCCTCACATACTCCTAAATGAAACCCCCATGATGCGGGGGCCCCACATTAACCCAATGATGCAGGGGTTCTGATCAGGACCCCCGTAGGGTCCCCATGTTAATCGATCGGGACCCATGTAGCATTTAAAATTTGAAACTCCCCACTGCGGGTCCTTAAAGGGCCCGCGGTACACAATTTGTTAAACCCATGCCACGGGGCTACTGTAAGTACACTTGCGGTAACTAACATTCACCCCCCTGTGCTGCGGAGGTCCCCACATTAACCCTTGCTGCGGGGGTCCCGATTGTGACCCCTGCAGCATAAAATGTACATTTGGAGCCGTGCAAGCCCTTACAGGACCTTAAAAGTACTTAAAGGACCTGTGCTACAATTAAAATTTACCCTATCACTCATGGGCGTCTATACAGACCCCCATAAGTCTATAATTAACCCCATCACTCATATGGGTCTACACAGACCCCCATGAGCCCCTAATTAACCCCATCAATCCCATAAGGGTCTAGATAGACCCTTACGGAACAATAATCAACCCTGACATTAATCCTATAAGTGCCATGAGGGTCCACCAGCAATAAAAGAAAGGGTAAATTATACCACTTACCTTGCCAAAATGCCCCTCCAGCGATGCTGGTCTTCTTTGCTTCGTCCCAGACAGGGCTCTCCAAAAATGTCCACACCTACAAAAAAAATAAACATTGCAATTAATACATAAATACATACAACATTTAATATAATTACTATATTGGCTTTGTCCCAACCTCTTTTCCTGAAAGAGTATTCCAATAATCTACTATCTTTTCTGTAAAGTTGTTCTTTGAAACATTTAAAAAGTTGGACAGTATTAGGATGTGTTTTTTGTCGCTTAGTTGTGCCCGACTATTTGTGACCTAATGGAACGCAACACACCATGCTGATTCACTTGGTTTTCATGTCAGAGATACTGGAGACGGTTGCCAGTTCCTACTCCAGTGGGCCACAGCATACAGCTCCTGGTATTCCTAGGTGGTCTCTCATTCAAGTACTGACCAGACCCAACCTTGCTTGGCTTCAGGGTGGTGTTGGTTCTCTGACTGGAATCAAACTCAGGTCACAGCAGTCAAAAGCACAGAATCCTAACCACTAGGATGCAAGATGTTAATTATTGGCATTATATTGGTATCTATTTATTAATTTGTAGGCAGAGACTACAGAAACATTTAATAAATACATTTGAGAAATATTGTTTTTATCAAAAGCAGCTGAATAAAAAGAAGCACATGACCCATGCACTTGCCACAAATATCATATTCTGTAAATCCCTCAAATAGATTTTACTGCAGGACTAAATGGTAATATAAATTTCATATCGAAGATTCATTCATTGCCTTTCTAACTCAGAAATGTACATATTTATGAAAATACAATGCGAAAAGATTAGCTGCAACTTCTACATGGAGGATTTCGATATGTCATCAAAGTGTGACTTTAATTATATTTGTTTTAGCTGACGTTATTATTATTTTAAATTGCATTTTTTTCAAAAATACATAAATACAGTAATAAAATTGTTTATAGTTATATTCATACATATATCTTTCTCCATTTCTAAATCCAGCCATAGCAAGCATGTAATGTAATGTATAATTTCTCTGTTATCTTCTATGGAAAGCTTGTACATTTGGGGTTATATTATCTACAGTCTTGCATTGCTGCAGCTCTCTTGATAATGATCTACACGCTTTTTTCAACAGTTTTTCTGTTCTATTAAACATGATCCTGGCTTTGCTGCTCATTCTGGAACTCGGCTCTTGATGTTTTTTGAGTTACTGATATATTAAAAAACACAGAGCCTCATTCAATTGAGTTTTCGGCCGATCTAGTAGCCCATAAGTGGGTCGCAAGTTAATTTGCTATTCAATTGGCGTCTTTTCGCGGGCTCCAAACGGCTTACAAATTAAAGCCTTGAAAAAATGGTGAGGGTTAAACTCGTAACTTACAGACTCTCAATGCCTTTGATCTTTCAAGGCCACAACACCGCAGCCCCAATCAAGCTTGCAAACGCCAAATGGGAGCCCAAAGCTTACGGGTTCCAAATAGGACCCGCAAAGGGTTTACAGACGAGTTTGTAACACTGCACATCACAATATAAAGACACTAATGCACTTTAAAATATGGGGAAGGCAATCAAAGGCATTACAATTACATGCACAAAAACTCCCAACTATCAAATATTGCAAAAAATAAAATAGTTGTAATGGTCATGCTGATGCCAATATGAAAAACCACGCTGCATCATGCTGAAAGCTATTAAAGACACACTACCTCATTAAATTGCAACACATTAAATTGCAGCACCAAGCCTGGATCATTGGTATTGTAGAAAAAAGAAACCGATCAGCTTAAATCATTGAAAAAACATGCATTATTGAAGTTGCTCTAAGAGGAGCAGGTGCTAGTGACAATAGCAGTGCAGCCAGTCTGGAAGCACCGTACTAAGCAGGAAGACCAAAAAGTGATAAATGAATAAGAACTCCATTTTATGTTTGTGTGACAGAATCAACAGAGCAAATTGATTTGGAGAAACCCCTCGGCTGGAACCAAAGATTGCACCATTTAATTTTGGCTGATGTATTAACCCTTTGTCACTCACAGAGGCTCTAATGTGGACCCTAAAAATACAAAAGATCATCCTATCTACATTTCACTCATCACATCTACATTGGGACAACAAATAGTGGCCAAATTATACCTCCACATGGCATATATCAAGTACCAGGGAAACATTTCATGTATATTTGTTCAGGCCCTCAGTTGTGTCTGACTCTCTGTGACCCTATGGACTGTAGGACACCTACTAATGTCTCTGTCTGTGTGTATCCCCAAGGTTTGCATGCCAAAGGTACTGGAGGGGGTTGCCAGCTCCTTCTCCAGTGGACTGTGATTTGTTTGACCTCTCTGCTATGACCTGCCCACCTACAGTGGACCTACACGGCATGGCTCACAGATTCACCACCAACACTTAGCAATCCACAAGGGGACCAGGGGAACATACACACACACATATCTACACTAACCCATCAGGAAGGGCTGCAAATACACCAAGAGGCACGTGGATCAACAGCCAACTCACCTCCATCAGGGGTAATCTCCGCTATACCCATCCTGGAAAGCACCTTGCCATTGCTGTTGGACATTTGCCAAGATGTATACCCATTCCCATTTGGTGACCTCACATTAAGTTTTGCTATCAATCAATTCACATCATCACGTGTCATATAGTCTTCAGGGGAATGCTGATACTCCACAGTATCACTAATTGGACTTTTCATGCATATTAACCCTTTATTATTAGTATATCTGATATATATTATGATATGATATATAATGCTTTTATTACTATTTTAATTATTGTTGTTATGTCCTGTATTAATCTATTGCATAGTAACTCAGGCTCATTAGTTTACAGATATAGGAATGTGACACAAATGGGATGTATGTGGATGTCCCAAAACCCCAACCATTGACAATACACTGACACAGTATGAATGGTATAACAAAGCTTTATTTCATACACAGAGCACAATCAGGAATGACAGAGACTGTGCATTAACATCATGGGTGTGGTGTGGGTGGATATCCGAAGGGCAAGGGGTTGTGCTTGTGATCAAGGAGATACCCAAAGGGGGTAATGTCATAGTCTAGAATAAGCATGATGCATAGCACCTACCAGGGTCACATGTGGTCACTACACCACTGCAACCAGAATCTGATGAAAAATGGATCATCAGAAATCACTCCATGTAATTTGAGAAACCATTTATGTGCATAGCACTTACAATTTGTCTATATCTGCTCAATTAAACAGATGAACATAATCATGGATAATGTCTTACAGATCTAATCCACACACAGTGTGTTGTCAGATATTAAGGAATAATCAGAAATTGATTTGCAGAATATGTGACACAGAAAGAGGAGGTTGAGGGACATGCCTTCATGGTCGTGAGGTTGGGCTATTAAGACCTACAGAGACAAGAACAAGATATCAATCATAACACTATTTGGATTGACTTCAACATCTAATCTCAACAGCAATCTACATTGAACATAAGTTGCAGAAATATTCAACATAACCATACGTATACACACTATGTAGCCATACAATAGTATGTCAACATTAATACAAAATAATATTCATTGTGGAGTGTGGATGAGGAGGACTTAGGGCAGTGGTTCTCAATCCTCTCCTCTGGAGCCATCAGACAGGCCATGATTTATGGGAAACAATAAATTAGGCAAGTAGCATTCAACAGGTGGTGGAGCCTCGAATTGCTTCACATAGTATTTCCCCCAAATCATGGTGTGTGTGGTGGGTCCTAGGGAGAGGATTGACAACCACTGACCTGGGGGACGTTCACACCTACTTCCTCTTTCTGAGCACTGGGCCCACACCTTCTGGAACCACGCACTTCCTCTCTCTACCGTTACCAGGAGGTGTTGGATTGAGGGGTGCATCCAACTGTGGTGGCTGTGTACTAGCTGTCGTTGGCAGTTAGGAGTGAGATGAGGAGTTTGTAGGCTTTGGCTGCAGTGGTGGTTGAGCCTGTGGAACCGAATGCTGGAGTGTAGGCACGTGGGCTTCAGTCAACTGCACCAGCCATGCCAAGTGATGTGTCTGGGCTTGTCTGTCCCTGAGAGCCATTTGATTGTACCTCTCCATCGAAAGATTATGCCTCCTCACCTCACCATACATTGTTCGGATACTTTCCACTCTCCCAGTAGCAATTTCATTCTGAAGTGCCAGCTGAGCTGTCAGCTGTAGGACTGCTCCAATCTTGCGCTCATCAGCCAAGCGGATGTGCAGATATATGTCACTCAAGGTGCCTGGTGCGGGGACGTGAGTTCCGTCTCCAGATGATGTTGGACTCTGAATGTGCTGTGGTGAGGACAGAGATGTTGCCCATTGTGATGGTGTACCCCGTAGGGATAGGGATGGTGTTGCCAGTAGGGATTCTGTTGCCAATAGAGATGGTGCTGTTGCCAATGGTGATGGTGCTGTTGCCAATGGAGATGGTGCTGTTGCGCATTCGTATGGTGTTGGACCAGTCTGTTGTGGCAACAATGACTGGGACATCAACAGCTGCGACAAGAGCTGGGGCAACAATGGCTGCGACATGAGCTGGGGCAACAATGGCTGCGACATCTGCTGGGGCAACCGAGACTGTGACATGAGCTGGGCCACACCTATTGCTTGAATGTCACTGGGTGGTAGTAGTGGGTCTGTTGAGAGTGGTTGCTACAGATGGTTGGTGGCTCATTGTACTTCCAGTAATTTGAAAAGGCTAGGAACGTGCCCTGGGCTTTCTCCACCACCACCTGCGTTAGTGATAGTGGTGCCTCTGGTGGAGCCACCGCCTGTGTCTCTGCAGGCGGGGTACGCCTCCTGGGTAATGAAATGAGAGGACAATAGTATTTGAGTATTGATTCTCTGAACAATTGTTTGCTGTGTGTTTCCATGACCCTGACATCATGGTCACTTGTAATTGCCTTTGGTGATTGTTATATATATATATATATATATATATATATATATATATATATATGGTGCTGTGTGCCATCTGCAGTTCATTAGGACACATGCTCATCTGTGACCAATGCTCAGCAATGGGTGTTAACATGCTTATGAGACATGGTCCAGGTTAGGTTATTGCATGACACGCACATGCAGTCCCTCAGAGTCTGTATCCGAAAATGCTGCAGTGTGCACACCTACTGTATACATGTACTTTCTTTTCAATGTAAAATCATTGTGGATCTACAGCTGTACCTTGTTTAATGCTGGTGATAGCTTCCAAGCAGTTGGAGTGTTAGGCGACACAGCTTTAAATGATACTGTGTTACATGGGGAAGATAGGGATAGGGGAACTCATTACAAAATATATACAAGGCAATTGATATTTATACTGTTTTGTTTTATATTAACTTTGAACAAACAGCAAACATAACACTAACACAGACTGCATTGGCAACTGCTATTCAGAATCCATTTAACTACAGGTATTGTACTGACATTTCATTGATAATAATTAGGATGATAATATGATAATAATATAATATGTTATAATATTTACATGGTAATTAATGCCCCATATATCAGTAGTCAGAACTAGAAATATTACAGAGCTATTGTATGTCAGTTATCTATGTGTGTGTGGGGTTCATGTGTGTGCATATGAGGGTGTGATGGTGCATATGATACTCACTTTGCAGGGTTTCCTAATAACCAGTGTCCAACTGCTGCTGGCTCCAAAGACTCCATGATAGTCCGCTCTCATCCACAGTATGTGATGTTGAGTGGTGGGTCACCACCAGTCCCAAAATGCTGCCATCTTCTTCTTCACCTTTATCCGGCAGTCATCATATCAGTGTTTAGCCGACTGGACATCACGGTTCGCAAACCCTAATGAAGCCACAGCTTCAGTCACCTCACTCCAGGCACATGCCTTATCACCAGGCCTCACATCCCTACCACCATGGATGATGCTACGGCAGACTTGACTGCCCTGAGGAGGGTTTCTGTCTCCTCTTCGCTATAGTTGTGGGTCCTCTGCTTTGGCACAACATGTTGCGCTGCCAACTGTGCCTGTGATTCCTGGCCTCCCTGTTCTCTCCCTGGGGTCTGCCCCCTCATCCCCACTACCTCCCCCCTGGGATCAGGCCCCTGACCCTCTGATCCTACACCTTGTGTGCCTACATCTGGGGGCACATTCCTACCCCCCTCTTGCTCTCCTCTACCTGTACCTCCCTTCCCGGGCTTGCTGTCTCCCCTCCCTCTCCTCTCCATACCTCTATCTCTCCTCCTCTCCTCACTCTCCTCCTCCAGTGTCTATCTCTCTCTCTCCTCACTCGCCTCCTCCTCTGGTGTTTCACTCTCTAGCACTTTCTATTTCTCTCTCTAACAGTCTCTATTTCTCTCTCTGGCACTCTCACTCGCTCTCTCTAACACTCTTTATCTCTCTCTCTAACACTCTCTCTCTTTAACACTTTCTATCTCTAGCTCTCTCTAACACTCTCTATCTTTCTCTCAGTCTCTGTCTATCTCTCTCTCTATATATATCTTTCTCAAAAATCCACCAACACCTAGACCTGTGTGTTGACTTTCTCAGCTACAGCACAGTCAAAGAATTACGGTTGTCGCAGTCTTTTCCCGCTGCGTTGATTGGCATCTTCCTATTGGTTAATTGACCTGTCAAGGGATTGCAACTTATGGCCTTGACTGATTTTGGTGCGCTTCATCTCAATGGATACCCAGATGCTTTACAGGTGAAAACAGGCTTTACTGGCCTGGGGCTTCGGCCCGTAACTCGCGCCCTTGCTAAATTGAATAGCATCGCAATCGGAGACGAATGGGAGCACGCAACACACCCGCAGACATAAAGAACAGAACAAAGAACTGCTCTGGTAAAATATAAATATCTACTACTCAGAAACATTAACCACTCGTGTTTCTTTACTGCTAGAATGTTACAAAATATATAACGTACCTTAAAATAATGTTAGGAAAGATTAATTATGCTTTATAACTTTTTTTTTTTTTAAAGAATAGATAAAATTCTCGTTTTTTCACCTACTTAGCATTTTTGGACCTCACAAGTCTCAAACTTTCTGTCATAAAGATATATTTTAAACCAGTAAGAGACAAACTGTATAACCACATATCTGGACCTGAAGTCCTTAAAATGACCTCACAATTTTAACTATTTTATGCATACTAAAAATGGTAAAAATACTGCAGGAGAGAAGTAGAGGTGAATTAATTAGTTAGAGCTATAGATAATGAGGATATGTGTTTTAGAGCTCCAAAGAGAGTGTTTTGCTGGTTGTGGAGAGCTAAAATGGACTATTGTTGAAGAGGGACTTGCTCTACCACTGTAGAGAACAGGTTGATGGCAGCACAGAAAGTATCTGTGGCAGCACTAGGCCCCAGGGCCACCCGTGTCCCACCACTGTTTTAAACATTAGAAAAATATTTTCTTGTATAAAAATTGATTATCTTAAGTCCTATAATTGTAAGTTTTACCTGGCAACATAGTTCAACCCTACCTCAATTAAAAATATGATATGGTGATTAATTTTGTTCGGTGTATCATGGCATGCTTTTTGTAGGCAGTGTATTGCTGACAGTGATATTGGGTAAGCCACACGCTTGACTGGACTGGACAAGGGTGGATCATTGCCTGCTCATGTCTGCAAAGACACACGTTTCTTAAAGAATATAAATAAATAATTTTTCATGAAGTCTCCCACTATTCTAGCATTTAAGACATAATCTTTTAAATTCATGAGTGAACATTTAGGACTTTACTGTCCCTTAAGGTTTTTTAAAATGTGTGAGATGATTTTAGAGATCCATATTATTTTAATTAAATCAGTTGTTTTAAAAATTATTAACAATAATTCAATATGCCATATTTACTAATCTTTTCACAGTCAAACAACTACCATCATGTCTGATTAGCACTACTGATGTTAGCTAATTGTATACTAACATCCCTCACAAATATAGTTTTGTTGCAAAACATATGTTTAATTTACCATGAGAACATTGGCAAAACTATTATGGTTGCCACTGAGTTTATCCTCATCTACTTTATCTCCAGTATCATTTTCAGTAGTCAATGGGCACATTAATGGGTGCACGTGTAATACCACAATGCCATTTTTTTATGGCTGAATTCATGAACAGTTTTCACCTACAGCAACAAAAGTCACATTTGTACTGTATATGTTGAATGAAATATTTTTAACAGGTACAATGCTAACTGACTCTCAGATAGTGACAAGGGTTTCAACATTTAGTGTTCCACCAAGGATGGCATGATTATCAGCTACAAACAAATGAATGGATACACCTATCACTATAAGAGAAATGGCTCACATTGAAACAAACTATTATAGGGCACTTAGAATAACATAACTATTTACTGTACACTGTAGAAACGTCAATAACAATCAAACAAAATCTATTGTCTTCAGCCAAAGACAATATATGCCAGTACCCACACAAGAGACAAGCACCTCAAAACACTCAGTGCCAAAGTCATGTAGTTGACAAATCCCTTGTGCTCACATGTGTGTATTAGAATTGAAGTATAGGAGCAACTGAATTTTTTTATGTTTTTATTTTGAATATGTGAGCATTATTCATTTGCAAGGGAAGTTGTCTTATCAGTGTAAATTCTGGCGTGAACTTTACTAGATAAAATAACACCTTAACACTCAAACCCAACTTAAATGTATAGATACAAGTATTTTGGCCATTGACTACTTTTTGGGCTGCCTCTTGCCTTGATCATTGGAACTATGACCCTGAGCATTTGTCTCTTCCACATGCTTCAACCATTTGGAACCATCTCTGTGACTCTGTCATCACTTGCCAGCTGACATTTATGGTCTTGAACAGTGAATTAGATTATGTTCCACTTAACCAGTATCATGACCAGAAGAATTCATCTTTCTCAATGTCCCTGCCTAAGCTTTTGGCAGGTCAATTTCTAGCTTTAAAATCAGTATCGAACAAACGTTTCCCATGCTAGTATACTCTGAATATTGTTCTCTGTAGAAGAAGGAGCTAAAGGACATGATCTGTGTATCGTATAAAAGACTAAATAAATGAATACCTCAATAAGTGTTAATTGAAGATTGTAAAGTAATATTTTGAAAGTGGATTACTCCCCTTTCTATGAAACTGACCCAAAATACTTTGTGCTCTGTTATGGTGGACAACAACTAGGAGAGCAGTATTTATTAAACTGTTGAAGCAATTTCCTTCCCACACTCTCCATTTAAGTACAGTAATATTTACTGAACCCATGTCACCATAACAAAGCATTTTAACTTGAAGCAATTTGAGGATGAAAGCCTCACATTTTACTTACATATATTTTCACCTGACTATAACCCCCCTTAATGTAACTAAATCATCCAATAGTAATGTTCTATTGACAGTGTTGACACACCACCACCCGTTGATTAAAAGCACTAAGAAACAGGACTGAGTTAGAGTAGTGAGATCATCTCCAAAAATGGGGTCCAGTTCTGGTTGACAGAAGAGTGTTTTGGAATATCTAAGTGGCGTGTTTACAAAGAGAAGATCAGCTTAGATTGCAGTTGGGATGGTTAAGTTCACTAGTAGATGCTTGATACAGATGTCAACACCAAGAGATGATAAAGAAGTACAGCTCTCTATTTGGTTACAAAGAACCTTGCTTGGACACTGAAAGCTCATATTCATCCTTTCTTATAGTCAGAAGACTTTCCTGTCAATTTTGGTGCCAGCTTAGTCAATCTCAGATATCTGTGCTTCTGTCTTCCTGGGTTGACATACTCTGCATAACCAGTCCCTTTCTTTAGGACTGAGCATAAATTCAGGAAACCAAGGATTACTAGCTTATTAAAAATAATAAAACCCCTTTCCCTATCCCTTTGTTCTTAGGATAGACCATCACTCAAGAAGGAACACACACGTTGGTTATGTGTAACAAACAGAGCCAGGCGTTATTCTTCACTCACATATTTAATAGAGTACATTAACCAATCAATATTAGCCCCTTCTTGGGCAAACAAACTCTTAACCAATTCCTAACAGCCAGTTTGATCTTACCCCACCTGACTTTGATTGACAAGCTTGTTTTTATGGCTGTCATGTACCGCTCTGAGACCCAGAGATAAAGCATCTGGCAAATTACTTTATGCTTTGATCCCACATGTGAGACTTGGAAGGGTGGAGGGGTGAAGGACTCCATGACATTTCTAGAAAACCTAAAACTGTACATCATAATATCATATAACACATTTGTATCCGCTATCAGCAACAGATGGTGAATATCATACACTATGTCAGGGGGCTGTGAGCACAAACACATATACATCCCAGGCTACCTATGATACAAAGTGATCACACCAACTCACATATAAAGTTGTGGTAATTGCAAGTCTGTTGGTAACGCAATGATACATTTTCCGGGTTGCGCATGCGCAAACACAACTCGCAATTACCACAACTGAGGCCCATGATGGTCATTGCGAGGCCCGTAAATAAGAGGGGGGCTCTCTACCCCAGCCCCAAATCTCCTCAGCCTCACCCAGGAACCCCCCCCCAGCCCCACTCCCCGATCCCCATGGCCTCTCCAGGACCCCCTCTGTATACCCTCAGCCCCTCCCCCTGCGGATCCCCTCAGCCTTACCAGTATATCCTCAAGTTCCTCCCTGCACCTGCCTGCGCATCCTTCTGCACATGCAGGGAAGCCTGCATGGTGACATCACCATTCGGACTTCCTGCCTCTGCCGAAGGATGAGCAGGCGCAGGAGACAGGATGAACTTAAGAAGAACAGAAGAGGATATACCAGTAAGGTTGAGGGGAACCGGAGGTGGGGGGGGGGGGGGGGGCTGAGGCACTGGCATCATTACCTTGGAGGTAGCACCAGCTCAGTTGCTGCTGATGCTGCCCCCGCGTTTATCTGACCCCGGCCTTTGCTCTCTCCTCTTTACAAGTCCAGTGGATGAGAGAAGGAGCGACCAAGAAGAGGGGCAATCGAAGGGAGGAGTCAAAAGTGGGAGGAGCCTGTGGACTCACAGCGATTGTAAGGGAAGTGGGAAAGAGGCAAGGGGAGAGAGAGAAAGAGAGAGAGATGGGAAGAGGAGAGAGAGACAGGGGAGGGAGGGAGAGAAAGAGGGAGATAGAGAAGCAGAGAGAGAGAAATTAGGAGGGGGAGGGAGAAAAAGGGGAGAGCGAAAGAGGAGGAGAGAAAGGGGGGGGAGAGAGAGGGAGAAAGAAAGAGGGGTGAGGGAGAGACAGAAAGAGGGCAAGAAAGAGAAAAAGAAGGGAGAGAGAGGGATAGACAGATAGAGGGAGAGAGAGAAAGAGGGAGAGAGAGGGGGGAGAGAAAGAGGAAGGGGAGAGAGGTGGAGAGAGAAAGATAGGTAGAGATATAAAGATAGGGTAGAAAGAGAGGTGGAGAGAGTTAAAGGAGGAGAGAGAGAAAGAGGGAGAGGTGGAAGAGAAAGGGGGAGAGAGACAAAGAGAGGGAGGGAGAGAGGGGAGAGAGAGAAAGATGGGAGAGAGAGAGAAAGAGTGAGATGGGGAAAGAGTGGGGAGAGGGGTAGAAAGAGACAGGGAGAAAGAGAGGGCAAGATAAATAGTGGGAGAGAGAGGAAAAGGGAAGGAGGTAGAGAGAGGGGAGAGAAGGTAGGAAGACAAAGAAAGGGGTAGAGAGAGTAAGAGGTGGGAAGAGTGACAAAGAGGGAGAGAGAAGGGAGGAAAGAGAGAGAGGGGGAGTAAGAGAGAGAAGGGGAGAGAAAGAGGAGTGGGGAGTGTGAGAGAGAGAAGGGGATATATATATATATATATATATATATATATATATATATATTATAATTTATTAAATGCTTGCATGGGAGGGTGTCAAACTCAGGGTCAAAACTGTAGCTACGCCACTGGGCTAAGGGGATCCAGAGGGGGGAGACAGGGCAGGGAGAGAGGGGGGAAAGAGATACAGGGGAGAGGGGGGGGGCAGAGAGACAGGGGAGAGAGAGACAGTGGAGTGAGAGAGGGGGAGAATAGAATATGTGACAGTGAGTGATTTTAAATTAACACTATGCTGAGCTGTGTGTAAGGATTTCCCAAAAATAAGCTGGCACAAATACATGGCAATCACATTCCCTTCTTAAGAGTCCTTTTTCTATATTAAATACTTAATCTGATTAGTTGTTTTGCAAACCTTTGTCCCTTCATTCCCCATATTACTTTTGTTGCCCTTCTCTGTTCCTTTTACAGCTCTAAAATGTCCTTTTTTTTATCTAGTGCCCAAAATTGTACTACATCTTCCAAATGAGGGTATACTAGGGATTTATATAGTGGCAGAATTTTATTTGCTTCCCTTGTTTCTATACACCTCTTAATGAATGCTAACATTTGACTTGCTTTTACAGATGATGCTTGACATTGAGCAATGTTTTGTAGGTGGTAGACCAAAATCACTCCCGAATCCCTTTCTATTCCTGATACCCCCAGCGTTCTTCCATTTAGATTATAAATTGCATGGCTATTTTTCCTTCCGAAATGTATTTGTATTAAATGTCAACTGCCATTTAGTTGCCCTAATTTATGGACCTCCTTTTACAGTGAAAGTACATAATTTTCTAGTTGAATTACCTTGCACACCTTAGTGTCATCAGTAAATATGGAGATAATACTTTCCAGACTTACACTTAAATCATTAATAAATATGTTAGAATGCAGAGGACCTAATACTGAACCCTGGGGAACCTCACTTACCACATTACCCCAGTCTATTTTCCATTTACAACACCCCTTTATTTAACCTCCTCATAGAAACAAATTAGATTTATTTGACATGACATATCCTTCATAAATATCTTACTTATTATCTTGTTCACATGGATATATTCATATATACTATTCCTTCTAGAAGCTTCTCCACTTACAGAAGTGAGCCTTACAGGTCTATAGTGCTTGGATTTGCTCTTGCTCCTTTCTCCAATCATCTGGTGGTGAGAGTGCACAGTCTTTAAAGATTAGATCGTTTAGTACCTTTGGATGTATTCGATCAGGACCTGATGCCTATTTATCATTTATTATTCCAGCTTCTTTTGGAATTCCTGGTGAAGGTAGTGTAGCCTCATTGTGTTGCAGTGTCCTAACAATTGGTACCTCCCTTGTGTATACAGAAGAAAACAATGTATTTAGATTATCTGCTTTTTTTCTGGTCACCATTTATCAGCTGGCCTGTTTCACTATTGAAGGTTCCAATATTTTATTTCATAGTCTTCTTTCCGTGAATATATTTTAATATGTTTTTAAAGTTAATCTTACTCCCCTTTGCAATAAGCTTTTCAGTTTCTATTTTAGCCAATGTAATAGCTTTTTTTCAAGCCTTATTACATTCCTTGTACCCAGGTAAAGCTGCCTCTGTACCTCTTTCTTGTATAATAAATGCATGCTTTTTACTCTGTATCATGATTTTTAAATAATTTCTAAGCCACATGGATTGTTATTTACTTCTTTAATTTGTATTTTCACAAGGTATATTCTGATATGTATGTATATTGTGACAAGGTATCAGTCTCCACATGGTTTGCGCTCTTGTTTCCAGTAATTTTGATTGAGAAACAGAATTACAAGAGGGTCTAAATGCTTTTCCAGCATTACTATATTATCACCAGTAATACAAAAATGATACACCAAAAATAACTCAAAGAAAATAACAGGCCTTGCCCCATCGGAGAACTAAATATACTGTGATAGATCCCTAAATATCAGAACTTCCATTCAGCTAAAACTGGATGAAGCAAAAACAAAACAAACAGTCCATTACTTTGTATTCAATTACTGGCCTGCATTCTTTCAAGTGCAAGTTTCAACTCTTCTTCTGTGGCTTGATCATCAGTTCCACACTGTATCTTTGTCTGTGCCTTTCTCCAGCTCTTCACTTTGCTTGCAGATTGCTCATTAGCTCTCATTAAACACCTCTCTGCATTTCTCTCTCTTTAATAAACAACATACACTTTTGTTTTCTGTTCCATGCAATCTTTGCACAGCTCTTGAAGCTCTGCAGGCCTCAAACAAAGACTAGCCACTCGCACTACTAGTAGTAGTGCGAAAAAATGGACACATCCATTTCGCAGATACAGTGTTTGAAGACTGTGCTCAGCTGAGGTGATCAAACTCCTCCAGAAGATAACTCTTTCACACCTCCTAAGGGAAAGAGAGCTTTGCAATATCTGTTGGCCATACAAATTCCTAAACTTACTCTGTCACAATATTTAGTAAAGCTTTAAACATTGTCCATTTTTTTTGTCCCAGTCTATATACTGCATTGCTGTCCTTATATCATTAAAATTTCCATTTTTAAATTAAGAGGTTTTTTAAATTAAACTTCAAATGCTACTGCATCTTGGTGAAGACTGTACTATTGTGTTTGGGATTCCTAGTAAAATACTGAGACAAGAGATAAATTTAGGTCAAAGGAAAAAATAAAAATAGGGAGAACCTGTCAGATGTCAGTGTCTGCTGTACTGCCACACTGGGGTGATGCACTGCATATCATTAGTGCCATGCACCGTTTTTTTATTATGCACGGTATGTTTCCAACTCCCAAATGCAACTTATGCAAGAGTACATGGCATAACTAGTTTGTTTATGAAAAATAATAAATAAATGTTTGTTCTTAAATAAAGCATGCAGGTATATACAGTCCCCCCCCAGGGAGGTGAGGCAAACATGTTTTTTGACCCCTCCAGTGCCATATATATATATATATATATATATATATATATATATATATATATATATATATATATACACACATATATTAATAAATAAATAAATATATTTATTATATATAGTACCTTCCCCCCCAACCCTCTCACAGTTATATTCACCCCCCCCCCCAAAACCCCCACAGCAGCATCATTTACCCCCCCAAAAATACCAGGGCCCCCTTGTTGCACCATTCACCCCCCCCCCCCCCTCATGCCCCTCACTAGCCATATTCTCCCTCCAACACCCCCAGGTACACCTCAGCAGCACCATTCACCCCCAATCCCATCAGATGCCATATTCAACCCCCGAACCCCATAGGGACCCCTCAGCAGCAATATTCACTTTTCAACACCACAGGGCCCCCTCATGAGCACCATTCCCCCCAAAAAAATCCACAGCCCCCCTCAGAAGCATCATTCACTCCATCAAAAATAACCAGGTTCCCCTTGTCGCACCATTCATCCCCCCAAGCCCCTTAGCAGCCATATTCACCCCCCAGGGCACCCTCAGCAGCCATATTCACCCCCAAGGCCCCCTCAGCAGCACCATTAATTTATTAATTTTAATGTTTCTTTTTATCCTAGGGGTGCTGGACCTGCTGCAATGAAGGATGGGCCCTTATGAAAGCCAGAAACCTGTTGTCGCATTTAGGCAAGGTAAGTGGCCTTATTTACCATATTCTAAGTTTAGTGAGGGGGGTGGTTTTAGGTCAGATTTAGGGATTTCTATTGTATTTAGGGGTTAAATGTATGTAGTTAGAGGTATTAATGTATGTAGTGTGACCGTTTGCCCCGTAGAGGATGGTGCCAGGTACAGAAGGATGAAGAGTTCTTGACAGGAGTGATAGAGTTAAACTCCTGGAGAACTCTTAATTGGCCCCAGCTGAAGCTTCACTTTGAAGCCTGGAAAGTAGACATGGGAAGGGCTGCTGATTTGTCTCTGGCTTGAGTGCTGTGAGGAGTCTGTGTGGTTGTAGCTGCTCAACAAGAGAGCAACAGAAAAGGGGCTATCCAGTTAGCTCAGAAACAAGCTACCCTGGAGAAAAAAATGGAAGATGCAGCAAGAAATAGAGCCAACGAACTTCTCCTAAAACTGACTAAGGAGGATGATGTGGAAATATACCTCACTATATTTGAAAGAACGGCCATTAGGGAGGCGTGGCACAAAAGGTACTGGGTCAGCCTTCTCGTCCCATATTTGACTGGTGAAGCTCAGAAAGTTTACATATGCATGGATAAAGGAAAGGCGATGAACTATGATGACCTGAAAGCAGAAATCCTGGCCCGAGTTGGAGTTAACCGGATTGTCAGAGCACAGAGATACTGTACACAAAAACTTATGAACAAATAGCGTCTGCATTGTACCAAGGAGAAGCTACTGTACAGAGGGGAAGTCTCATAGTTCAGAAAGCCACCTTCCTGTATATGGGAAAAATATGACTATGCTGGAACATGGAATCCTGAGGAACAGATCAGGATATGGGTACCCTGTCGAGTGGTTGAGGAAGGACTCCCAAAGAAACCAGAAAGCTTACTTTACAGTAAGTTTAAAGGTACCAAGGGTGTAACATGTCGATCATAGAAGGGCTCCCAAATTCCAACCACATGAGTATAGTGTGAAAGACATAACCAAGGAGAGAGGTAACCAAACTACAAGTAGAGGTTTTTATCCAAATATTTTTGGCAACACCGTTGGAGCTCTGCTTTGAGAAGTCATATGAAGATGTTGTCAAAGATAGACAAGCAACAAACTGGCAGGCTGACAGAGGAGCCGCAACAGAGACGTCAGGAGCCGTGAGTGAGACGTCAGGTGCCGCGAGTGAGACGGCATAAAAGGCAAATGAGACGGCAGAGAAGGCAAATGAGAATGCTGGAAAACCAAAAGTGACTGCAGAGAGAGCAAGTGAGACTGCAGAGAAAACAAATGATACAGCAGGAGCCGCAAATGAGACTGCAGACATAGCAAATGAGATGGTGCACAAGACTGATGAGGTAAGAAAAGAGATTGCTGGTGTAGCTAAAGAACCGTTACTCCTGGAGCAAATTGCTGATGAGATAAAAGCAGCTAAAGATGTGAGCAAATGTCAAGGGAAAAGGGACAAAGCGTTGTCACAGACTGAGTGCAAAACCAGCCTCAGTAAGAAACATCCTGAGCAAGTCATTGGTGAAGATCTGAATCCAACCCAATGTACTGATCTTATGGGTAAGCACAATAAAGACGCCGCCTTAAGAAACCTGGACAGACACCACCAGCTGTCCTCGGTGAATACTCCTGAGGTGAAGACTACTAGAGAAAGGTAGTGCCTGACAAAGATCTCTGACCCAGAGAAAGGAGAGATCAAGTGGATGAATATAGCCTGTGTTCTTACAAAGGAAGAATATCCTAAAAATCATGAAGCCACTGGAAACCTTACAAAAGTGAAAGATAAGGAAGAAAAGAGTCTGGAGATGGTAAAAGAAGAACCACCATCCCTGAGAGAAAACAAGAAGCAGAATACAGAGATGCATCCTAAAAGGAATATAAAGTATCCCAAGAGTGCTCTCTCTCATATGACAATAAAACAAAGTGCTATGGACAAGGAGAGGCAAGATGGGAAACAAGTCAAACAGGAAGTACGGATGGACTCCATCCCAGTGGGACTGAAAAAGCGGAAGACAGGCGAGTTGCAGTAACAATGAAGGGTATCAGGATGATGCCAGATCACATTCCTGAATGGAGAAGGAAACCTGCGCGTGAGGACAACAGAGTGTCCCCTAGGAAGAAGTCACAGATGTCTATTTGGGAGCAGAGGAAGAGTCTGCCAAAGTATAACATGAACAGATAAAGCAGAATTTACTTCCTAATCATTTACCTCAGAGGCTGAGCGACTTCTCTAAGAGAGAGGCACCAGAGAACTCTGATGAGCAAGCACAGAAATCACAAGATGCCCAAAAGAGGAGAGAATGCATGTTAAAGGAGGAGTGTCTCTACTGGGAGCAGGAAAAACGAACGTGGCACAGCCAAGTAGATGATTTACACTCTCAGCTACAAGAGGTAGAGAGTAAACCCGCTCTCATAGCAAAGAAGATGCTGATGCATAGTCCACAAAAGCAGAGGATGACTGATCTGTCTGATATGGAGATATGGTTGGAACCGGGTGATGCATGTCCAGAAGAGACCAACCATGATTTTCAGGACTGATATACATCAGACGCTGTGTTGAACACAGAGCTATATCCAAAGAAAGTTAATATGCATGACATAGTGAAGGAGCTTGTACATGAGAAACAGAAGGATGAAGAAAGGGTGGTAGAGCTACCAGAGATATCCAGGGAGGACCTGAAGAAAAAAAGTAAGGAAGTTCTTCCGTTGGATATACAGCTAGAAATTCAGTGTCAGCAGTGTGAACTGGATTTACAAGTTAAAGGCAAGAAAATACAGCTGAAGGGAATAAAGAAAGATGCAAAGCTGTAATCCTTGGAGGCAAAGCAAGCAGGAAAACAGAGCAAAGATGAAGAGAAGCCGTTAAAAGAAGATGAATTATGTCTGAAAGCTGAGGATACTGAAAACACAAGCTTTCTTAAGAAACCGAAAATTCTAAAGGCTTCTAAGATGTGTACTGGCCTATGGGTTGATGGTAAGCCTGAAGTTGCTGTACCACTAGAGACGTTACAGCAAGATCAAAAGTTTAAGAGATCCATCCTGACCGAGATGGAGAGCTACAGGATTCAAAGCACAGTGGAACAGAGGATACCTGATATGAACAGTGAGAAAAAATGAGCTGCAAGTTCAAGGGCTAGGAGCTACCCTGAGAGAAGACGTGCTTCTGGAGTTTACGAAGGACCATGTACCAGAACCGAAGCAAGTTGGCCATATGAATCTGATACAACTTGGTGAGAATAATCGGCCAGACAATTGGAGCACCTGGAAGAGAGAGAGCCAGCTTATCTATCCTTACAAACCCCTTACAAACCACTGACCCAGGACCAATTACAAAGTGATGAAGTCGGCTGTAAAGGGGAGTGGGAAGATAAACTACCCAAGTTGCAGTTTCATAGTGAAGTCAGGATGACCCAGGCGCTGACAATGATGTCAAAGCTTCTAAAGAGGGAGAATCGGAGACCCTACAGAAAGTGTTGCGAAAGGAGGCCCAACAAGCTCAAGGTGTCACAGTGTTTCTCTGAGAGTTACCCCAAGCGATAGCAGGGTGCCAGCTGCTATCGGAGTCCGACACTAACCCCCATTGGGTTGTATCAAAGGATTTACTGAGTGATGTGAAAGAGTTCGGGAAAGAGGCAGAAGTCCACACTCATAAGATGGAGAAGGCCATCAGCTGGGTTAAACAGAAGATTGTAAAGTGGAGGTCAAGGAGTGAAGAGACTGAAGTGAGGCAACTCCAGTCCCAGGCTCCCGGACTGAAGAGGAGGCATAAATACTCCCGGAGTGACTTGGCACAGACAAAGAGCCGCCCTCTAGCAGTGAACTTGCAGGAAAAGAGAAATCAGGTGGAAGACGAGGTAATGGAAACCTATATTGTCTGTGATTTACCCCCAGGGAAGGGACTGTATGAAGAAACACATTCTCCAACGGAAGTAGAAAGAGTACTTATCAAGGGTCCCTGGGGAGGCGAGACGGGCCAGTGCACTACCCGCAATGTTTTGGCAAAGACCATAAACTTCACAGAGAAATAGGCTGCAGTGGCAAAGTGCAGTACGAAGAAGTAATGAGACGTGTTGGCAATGTTCCTAGCAACCCAAAGAAGGGAACATTAAATGATGAGACGACTACAAGAGTGGTAGCTTCGGCAGCTATAAGAAAGTCCACTTAGTGCCAAAGTGACAAGAAGAGTACGCGCCTAAAAGGTTCTTCCCACGGCTATCTGCTGCAGTTGAACGCTGGCCGTAAAGAAAAGACAAATCCACAAGTGGCCCAACAGCCGCTGCATGATGCCTTGATGCAGTTGGAATTGGAGAGGATGGATGTGCATGAAGGAGAGGAGTGATAAACAGTTACTTGGAGTACAAAGACTCCTGAATGACCAAGGTCGGGAAGCGCCAGATAACACCAGACGCATATTAAATTTACTTGATGTAGCATCTCTCCAAAACAGGCCTTTGATGCTGCTCTCTTTGGATGCAGAAAAGGCCTTTGACAGGATAGACTGGGCATATATGACTAGGGTTTTACATACGTTTGGATTAAGCGATAAGTTAGTGAAGGGCATACTAACACTGTACTCAGACCCGATAGCATATGTGGATTACCAGGGGTTTAAATCCCGAACATTTAAAATCACAAGAGGAAAAGGCAAGGTTGTCCCTTATCCCCTCTCCTTTTTGCGATGTGTATTGAACCCCTAGCCACTTCTATAAGAGAAGATACAAATATTAAGGGGGTGAGAGTGAAAAAGACAGAACACAAATTGAGCCTATTTGCGGATGATGTCCTGCTTACGATCACTGAGCCTTTAACTAGTCTCCCTAACCTCTTCCATGTTCTTGGACCCTTTGGCAGCATTTCTGGCTTCAAAATTAACTCAAGTAAAAGTGAAGCATTAAACGTTTCTCTACTGAAACAATTGGAAACCCAAATAGTAGGGACTTTTTCCTTTAGATGGGTTCAAAGCCATATTAGATACTTAGGGGTTCTCATTCCCAAGCAATCTGGATTTACCTACGTAGCTAACTATCCGGCACTTATAAAGAAACTTCTCAATGATATTAAAACATGGTCCACATACAAAATCTCGTGGTTAGGGAGGTTCCATGCCATTAAAATGAGTATACTGCCTAAACTGCTATACTTATTCCGTACCATCCCAACGGCCGTGTGCTCTAAAGACATCCTGGCTGTACAAGGGGCGATCTCTCGCTTCATCTGGAATCGTAAAAAACCTAGAATAAACAAGACAACCATGAGGGTGCCCAAATCTAAGGGGGGGCTGGCCCTACCAGATCTACTGAAATACTTCAAAGCTACCAAACTGGCCCAAATTACCAAGTGGTTTGGCAAAGAACAGCTGCCAATATGGGTAGAGATAGAAAAAAATATTTTTGAGGACAGAGGCTTACACATCCATGAGGTAGGATGGCTTAGTATGCACTCTAAACTGGGCAATTTCTTTGACCAATTGTATGATCCAATCCATGGCAGACAAATAAGAGAACACGGCTGATAGAAGCAGGATCATGGCTTACCCCATTGTGGATGCACCAAAAAACAGTATTAACGGATAGACTATTGCAGTTTGAGTGGTGGATAAAAAATACATTTACGTTGGTTGGCGATATGTTGAGAAAGACCCAGCAATGGTCAGTAGATACTTTCAGAGAACTGCATAATTTACCAATAAGAGAATGGTTTAATCTTGCTCAGGCGCACGCCAATGTATCCAAGGTAACTAAACTGAATACCAATGCTAAGACCACTCAGTTCGAGAAATGCTGTCTAGACAATGCGAATGGTAAACGGAACATTTCTATAATCTACAATTACCTAAATGAGCAGTCCACACCACTCAGATTGCATCACCAACATTCGTGGCAGTCAGAACTTGCCATGGAACTAACTGATTTACAATGGAGTAAGATACACAAACAAGCCACAAGTTCCTCATTGAACATAATTCTAAGGGAAAATAGTCATAAGACTATTATGAGATGGTATTTAACGCCAACAAGGCTAAAAGTCTCCAATCCCTCGCTAGATGGAAAATGTTTTAGGGGATGTCCTGACCTGGGCACCCTTAAGTATGTTCTATGGGAGTGTCCCAAGATTGCCCATATTTGGCTGAAATCTTATGAAATCTTAGAGAAATTATGGGGATGCCAGATTCCCCAAAAACCGATGGAGGCCCTATTAGGCCTGCCCATAGAAGGCCTTAGTAAACAGGCTCAACTCCTATCACATCAAATATTTTTAGCAACTCGAATTACGATAGCTAAGGCCTGGAAATCAGAGGTACCTGCATATAGCATAGTTCTAAACAGACTTAAATTCATATATGACATGAGCGTTATCTCGGCTGAGTTGGATCGGTCATACAAGAAATGGGCCTCATGTTGGGATTCATGGATCCTCAAGATTGGGTGGTAAATATGCAGGGACATAAAAATAAAATTTAGGCTGATCTTATGGGGAACAATTCTCAAGCAAATTCTACCTCTCCTTAGCACCCTCTCTTCCTCTCCTCCCTTTGTTTTACTTTTCTCTATTCTCTTCTTCCCCTCTTCAGATGGATCTCTATAAGATTATAGATATACTGGATCGTGCTCTAATACGTAAGTGGTTTGAATAGAGGGAAAAATAAATAAATAAAAAATTGCAATAATTAAAGTTAAAATGTTATTTACTTGTATACATCTTACTTTTGGTAAAGAACAGTACCTATCTTATGGATGTGTTATTGATGAACGATCTGTGTTAATATATTAACCTGTTATTTACAATAAAAATTATTTGGGAAAGACTCCTGAATGACGGGTGGCGATCTTACGTTCTGGAACTGCAGTGCTTTCTGTGTCGTTATTGTCATGTGTGGCATATACAGCCTCTCGGCACAAGCCGCTCAAGATCCTGTCATTGAGTTTAGGGGGAGGGTGTGTGACCCTTTGCCCCATAAAGGATGGTGCCAGATACAGAAGGATGAAGAGTTCTTGACAAGAATTAAACCCCTGGAGAACTCCTAATTGGCCCCAGCTGAAGCTTCACTTTAAAGCTTGGAAAGCAGACATGGGAAGGGGTGCTGATTAGGCACTGGCTTGAGTGCTGTGAGGAGTCTGTTTGGAGCTGCAGTCTATGTGAAAAGCTGTGATGTGAGATGGTCAGGAAGACTGGATCCTGAGAGCTGAGCAGAGATAATCTCTGAAGTAAGGCAGCAGGGAAGACTGCTTAAAGTACAGAGAGACACTGGCAAGTAAGTGGGATTGCCTGAAGAATACAGCCAGCAGCTTAAGAAGAGACTCTGAGTGTTTCAGCTTGACCTGAGAGGAGAAAGAGACAGAGCTCCTGAACAGGACCTGGCGGGACTTACAGAGCAGCACGGGTAGCTGCCACTAAGAGGATCAGTCTATGTGACTGCAACAATACTTACCTGAGAGACTGTTTGTTCTAATAGTAGAGGACCTGCAGAGGATCTATTGCAGCTGAAAAAGCTGGGAGAGAGAGACTGGACATAAAGGGAAAAGGTGTGAAAAGTTTTTTTTTTACCTGCAGACCGAGAAGCAGTCTCAGGGCTAATGAGCGTGTTCCTGCAAGTAATTAAGCCTGTATATTTAGATTTTCCTTTTCATGCTTAAATTAAGCCATTGTTTGTATATGGTGTCTCAGCGGTTTATGTGGAAATCACAGGAGCAACCGGTAGCCAAAGGCCGACCCTGTCACAGTAGTTAGGGGTTAAATGTATGTACTGTAGTTATGGGTTAAATTGTATGTAGTAAGGGGTTTCATTATATGTAATAAGGGGTTACATGTATGTAGTTAGGGGTATTAATGTATGGAGTTAGGTGTTAAGATGTATGTAATGTATGATTTATTTTTTGTATTTTTTATTTTTTTTATTTTATGTAGTGTTTTTTTATTTTCTATAGTGTTCTTTTTTTATTTTATGTAGTGTTCTTTTTTTATTTTCAGTAATTAGTTGGGTTTTTTATTTTCTGTAATTAGAGTCGGGTAGGTAGTGTAGGTGTTCATAGGGTAGGGCAGGAGGGGGTTTATAGGATAGGGGTTTATTGAGTACATTGGGGATTAAATAAGCCCAGTTAGGGTTATTGGGTCCAGATAGGGTTAAGTAGGACTGTATAGAGCCCCATGAGTGATGGGGTTAACACTTATTGTAGCACAGGTCCTTTAAGGACCTTTAAGGTCCTTTCAGGACCTGCGTTTGGAAATTTGAATTTTTTAATGCAGCGGTGGTCCCAATCGGGACCCCCACTGCAGGGGTTAAGGTGGGGACCCTCCGGGGGTCCCAGTGGGGACCTCCAGCTTTGGGGGGTTAATTTTAGGTGCCAGGGGGTACTTACAGTGCCCCCGTGGCCGGTCTTAACTATTTGTATGCTGCAGGCCCTTTAAGGACTCGCGGCAGGAAATTTGAAATGTTTAAATGCAGCGGGGGTCATGATCGGGACCCCCGGTACAAGGCTTAATGTGGGGACACTGGGGGGGTCCCAGCATCATGGGGCTAAAGTGGGACCCTGCTGGGGTCCTGTTCAGGACCCCTGCATAATAGGGGTCTCATGTAGGAGTGGGGGGGGTTGTTAGGTGCAGTGGGGACATTCGGGGTAGCATACATAAGAGCTTTGCGCTTTGCGAGCTGGGATACTTTTGAGAAGTGGGAGTAATCAGGAAATTGAATAGGGATTTGCAATTTCAGCCCTGCAAAAGTGACACATCGAGGGCTTTAGGGTGTAGGCTGCGAGTTGCACAGCCGCCATTTTCGCACAGCCGAAAATCGGAACCCGATGGGAGCTTGCAAAAAGACGCCAACTGAATAGCAAATGTGCCTTTATATTTCTGTTTCAACACAAAATAGAGGTCCCGGAGGCAGCTGTGGAGGGGTGGGGACGGCCTGAGCTTGTGGGAATGGTCTCGCCTCTCTGCAGCGCAGGCGCCATTTTATGTCACTCCACGGCTGGACAGCAAGGAGATAGCAGTGCGTTTGAGGTGTCTGGTGCAAGTTAGCGCAGGGCAGCGGACAGGGTGTCAGCTGTCAGCGCAAATAGCTTTTCATTACTGCTCTTAGTAGTAGTGTGCTTGTGTGTGTGTAGGGTGTTTCTGTGTGTTCTCTTTGTCCTCTTATTCATGCTGTCCTCCATTTTGTCTGGATGGCTGTGGGTCATGGATTCTTGGAAAGCTGCATATTGGCCCAGGTGTGGGCAAGTGTTATCAGCCACAAGGTGAGGTGGCTGTAGGACTGCCTCTGAGGTGGCTTGCCTGCTACAGCCACTAATTGACACCCCATTTCTGAGAGTGAGCACCCCTTGATCAACCAGGGAGCAGCCTGATGGGCACCGGGAGTGACCCCTCTGCCCTCAGGGCTTTCAGCCAGGAAGAGGGACCTGTTGGCGCCAAGGGAGCAGAGGCAGCCTAGTCACAGAGCTCAGGTGGGGGTTTGCTGACCTTACAGTCCACACTTAGTGAGTCTAGGGTTCGCAGGAACCAGCAAGTTTATACAAAACGAAGTCTAGGTCGGGCTCAGACACTTCAACCTCCCAAGTACTCAGAGTAGGCCAGGGGCAATGGGGTAGCTCATGTTTCGCAGACAGGGGATTGAAGGTTTATGAAGTGGTCCAGAGGGTCCCTCGCTCAGCCAGAGCTCGTTGTGCTGCTTCAAGGTACAGTCCATTTACATTCACAACAGCTAAGAGAGATAAACACCTGACTTCTTCCCTCCTGTGTCACAAGTGACAATGACAGCTGACAAAGCAGTTGGAAGAGCAGTGGAGCATGGTATGGAGGCCAACACAGGATATTTAATTGAACCTGAAGGGTTTGCAGACTTTGACAACAGAGCCTTGAGGGAGGTTGGGTCCTGCCTGAGTGTACTTCAGGGCCAAGATCTTATAGTAGTGAGTCATCTCAAGGTGACCAGGCTACTAGACGATACAGCAATGAAGACAGTGATGGTTCCTTTTGCCTCACCAGGTCCTCATGTGACAGGTCACGTTCCATGAACCACAAATAGAGCCAGTTCAGAGAAAGAGAGAGTTGGGAGGACCAGGTGAAAAAGATCTAGGCACAGTGGCAATCAAGATCGAGATAGTCCACGACACAATCCGAGTAGACAAGATTCAGGTGAGGTGGCTAAAACAGCTGGCTGCACTGATGCCATTAGCAACGTACAGACACACGTTTTTCTATCATGCTTACAGCAGATTCTTGGGTCACACATTAATCACATTAGTAAGGATGGGCTAGACATATGGGTCTCCAGCAAGTTCAGACATGCATGCACTGGTTCTGGGGGGGGAGCGAGGGGGACGTCAACTTAGTATTCAGATGTGGTAAGGTGAAGAACGGCGAAAGGGCAGTCTGTCTTGCAAATGATATGACATGAATATACTGTACATATAAATAAAGTTTGAAGATCAAGTTATCGACAAGTATACGCTGTGTGCAGAAATAGATTTTTGGGGTATCGCAGTAAATATCAAGGATAAACAATTATAAGTGTTGTAAGCTTTGATATTTAGTTAGATCACACTACAATCTATCTGACGTGTATTACATCTCTTTTGGATGTTTGGATAACAATTAGTCTTTGGACCTCATTCAATTGCTACGTTTTCGAGATCCGGGCTCGCAAATGGAGGTCACTAGCTACTTTCCTATTCAATTGTCTTCCGTTTTCGTGTTTTGATCGGGTTACTTGCTACAAGCTGCGATCCATTGCCATTCGTCAAATTGCAAGTTACTTCCCTTGAAGCCTATGATCTTTCACGGCCGCAAGAGTTGCGGTCGCTAAAATCACAAATCGCTATTCAATTGCTCCGATTTTCCAACGCTAACCACTCTGTCAAGCCCGTAAATGTCAAAAATTGAACAACAGGTTACTGGTACCAAGGAGGTCTTGCAAAGGTCTTACTTACAAATCATAGCACTTGAAATGCGAATATAAATTAAATCCAGCACTGTAAATAATGGGGAACACAATGATTAACATTAGAATTAAAAGCAAAACATTCTCAAGCTCGCACATCACCAAAATATAATACTTTATTTCATTTTTATTTTCCATCCAAAGTCAATCTCCAAGCCCATAGGACTTTGACAAGAAATGGAGGTTCCATTCCAAAGACCTACGGGCTTGAATAACAAGTTACAGGCTTGGAGATCATTCAAGCCCGTAGTACTTTGAATGGAAATTAAACATGAAATAAAGTGTTATATTTTGGCGATGTGCAAGCTTGTGAATGTTTTGCTTTTAATTCTAATGTCACCCATTGTGTTCCCCATGATTTACAGTGCTGTATTGAATTTAAATTTGCATTTAAAGTGCTCTGATCTTACAGGCTTGAACCACGAGTTACGGGCTTGCATCAACAATCATGTTCAGGCCTGCAAATGCTACTGATGATGGCAGGGTTTCTGATTCTCACAACTGGCGTGTAACTTTTGGGAACGGCCAATTGAATAGCAGTGTAAACGTAGAGCAATGCGAGGCCGCAACTCGATCGCAGGAAATCATCTATTTGCGATTGAGTTACGGTCCGGAATTGAATAAGGCCCTTTATATTTGGTTAGATCAATACAGCAATTAATTAGTAGTGTATACAAATGTATCAAATATGGATTATACAATTTATTTGTATACAATCTATATTGGGTTGGTTCAATATAGGAGTATATAAACTTATAAAGTTTGGATAACAGTCTGTCTATATTTGGTTAGTGCAATACAGAAATAATATGCAAAGTGTGTTACAGTATATATGATATTAATAATTAGCAATATAGCCTGTTACTCTGTGAAAGCAGTAAAATATGGTATGACACTTTTTCTATAGCAGTTAGAATATAGAAATATATATTGAAGCAATATGTATCACAGTTAGTTATATTGTATGTGAGACTGCAAGCTAAATAACCTTTGTATTTAGGAGTCTGCAAGATGTTATTTGGTTATTGGTCTTACATCAGAATTGATTACATTTAATTTAATTCATCAAATCGGTCAATTCAATCAACAATGATGTAAGACAGTTTTGTTGAATGTGTGATACAAGTTTATATATGTTGAGAATTGCTAAGTATGGTTTCTTGTATACGTGTTTTAATAATTGGTTTTGTAACAGAGTTAAATAAAGTCAATCAGTCTGTTTGAGGGAATATGGGCACAGATTGAAATATATATTGATTAACATCTACAGTCTGGAATGCAGGTGCTAAAAAGTCTTGGTTCTGTGACAACTCCCAAAAGGTTAACAGAAAGATTGTGATATATTAGACTATTTTAACTCTATTACAAATTAGATAGTTAAAACCATTTTATACATACCATGTATTTAATTTCAGGATAACACCTGTCTCATTGCTAGGATCCCTCCTCAAAATAGTTTGAAGTAATCACTCTTTGTGTTATTGGTTTATTAGAAAGAGTTGTGAAGCTAGAATAGAATTTGATATAGACAGATATAGTAAGATATGACGGGGAAGATATGAAGGGGACATAGTGTAATGCCCAAGGTTGTCAAGTTTGTCACAGACAGGACTGTCAGATAACCCAGAAAATACTACGGAAGAAAAGACTCAGGAAGAGACAAAAGACCCTGAAAAACAGTCTCAAATACCCAGAATATTCTCTCTTCCTTTAGATAACTATTTCTCCCTCATCATCACAAGGTTTGTTTCTACCAATAAACAAATAGTTACTCCCTGTTTGCATGTATATGTATAAATTAGAAGGTATCGATAAATATGTTGTGTATATCTGTTTCTTTCCGCTTGAGAGCGCTCTGGTACAAAATATTAAACTGGATTAAAATTATTGTGTGTGTGACCTATGTCCCATATTGTGTGCCAAGTATTTTTGGTAAATCGACTACTATTGTGCCATTATCTTGACACCTGTTTGACAATGTTTGAAGGAGACAATGGAAAATTGAAAAGAAATGTGTATGTCTTAACACTATCTTAAGAAACAAAATTGGACCGAATGATGTTCTACGACAGAAAAATTCAGATCTTACTATAGTGCCTCCATATACTAGGGGTTATAGATATAAAAAACTAAATAATGTTATGTAGTGAAATTAATAAACATACAGAAGTTGTAAGAAATTGAAAATGGTTTGATAACCCAATGTACTGCAACTCAATACAAATCATAAACAAGAATATTACTCTCAGTCCAATAATGGAATGTCCATATAGACTTCTCCAAAAAGGGGGGAGAAGCAATACTTAAGTGTGTCCACAATTATATGAATTTTGATTGGAGTATCAAATTCTGTCCTCTTGCAGTTTTACTCCAATTCTATATAGTTGCACTTTGAAATATCAACTCTCTTTGGTCATGGGGCAGCTCTTCTCAATGACTCTGGTCACCACAGAGAAAACAAGCTAGATAACATAAAAAGAAGAAAGGAGAGAGCGCACACCACTTCCTAGTGCAATTTAATGTTACATAGTAACAAAGTAATTGAGGTTCAAAAAATACTTTTAGCCCATCAAGTTCAACCTTTTAAGATCTCCACTAACCTGCAATATGCGTATTAGCTGTTAATTGATCCAGAGGGAGGCAAAAAAAGAAAACCCCAGTGAAACTTTGCCAATTGTCTCAAAAGGGAAAAAAAATTATTCCTTCCTGACCCCAGATACTAGCAATCAAGTTTCTCCCTGGATCAATACTCCCTCTCTAATTAACCAGGATAACCCTGAATGCCCTTTTTAATTAAAAATATATCCAATCGCTTTTTAAAGTTATCTATTGAATCCGCTGTCACCATCTCCCTTGTTAGAGAATTCCACAGATTAACCACCCTTACTGTGAAGAAACCTTTTCTTTCTTTAAGGTGAAATTTTTTTAGTTCTAACCTCAAAGGATGTCTTCTTGTCAGTTGAAAACCTCTAGGTACAAAAAGCTCCCTTGACAAATGTTTATACTGACCCTGGATGTATTTATATAGGGTAATCATATCCCCTTTTAGACGCCTTTTTTCTAGAGGAAATACGTTTAATTTGCATAGTCTTTCCTCATAACTTAGCCCCTCCATTCCCCTTATTAGTTTTGTACCCCTTCTCTGTACTTTTTCCGGTTCTAAAATGTTCTTTTTATGAATTGGTGCCCAAAACTGTACTCCATATTCCAAATGAGGTCGTACTCGGGATTTGTATAGTGGCAGAATTATATCTGCCTCCCTTGCTTCTATACTGTTCTTAATACATGCTAATAGTTTATTTGCCTTTGCAGCTGCTGCTTGGCATTGAGAACTGTTATGTAGGTGGTTTTCCGCAAGAACTCCCAAATCCCTTTCAATATCAGATACCTATATATTTGCTTCATTAAGTTTATAGATTGCATGGTTGTTTTTCCTTCCCAGATGCATAACCTTACATTTATTCATATTAAATCTCATCTGCCATTTAATTGCACATTTCTCTAATTTATGCAAATCCCGTTGGAGGGAAAGTACGTCATTTTCTGATATAATTACCTTGCACAACTTGGTGTCATCAGCAAAAATGGAGACACTACTTTCCAATCCTACTTCTAAGTTGTTAATAAATATGTTAAAAAGGAGAGGACCTAATACTGAGCCCTGAGGAACCCCACTTACCACATTAGTCCAATCCGAGTATGTTCCTATTATAAAAACCCTTTGTTTCCCGTCTTTTAGCTAGCTCTCAATCCATGTGCACATATTTACTGCAATTTCTGTATCCCTTAGTTTGCACAATAGTCTCCTATGTGGCACTGTAGCAAAAGCCTTTGCAAATTCTAAAAAGACTACATCCACTGAGTTGCCCTGATCCAGGTTCCTACTAACCACCTCATAGAAACTAATTAGGTTTTTTTGACACAACCTATCCCTCATAAATTCATGTTGGTTCCTACTTATAATGCTGTTAGAATAGGCATACTCTTGTATATTATCCCTTATTATCTTTTCTAAAAGCTTTCCCACTACAGAAGTGAGGCTTCCCCGGATTTGCTCTTGCCCCCTTCTTAAATATAGGTATCACCTCCGCTTTTCTCTAGTCATCTGGTAGTGACCCAGTGTTGAGTGAATCTTGAAAAATTTGATATAATGGTTTGCCTCTTAGCGAACCCAGTTCCCTCAGTACCCTTGGATGTATTCCATCAGGACCCGGGGCTTTATTGACATTTATTTTTTCCAACCTCTTTTGGATTTCTTCCTGCGTTAACCAGTTATTTGGTGGAGGTAGTGTAGCCCCATTATGGTGCAGTGACCCAACCACTGGTACCTCCCTTTTATATACAAAAGAAAATAACCTATTTAGCTCATCTGCCTCTTCCTGGTCACTAATTGTCAGAATTTTTCATTTTCTATTTTTGCCAGTCTGATAGCACTTTTGCAAGCCTTGTTAATTTCCTTTTACTCCCGTAAAGCAGTCTCTGTCCCCTCGTTTTTGTATAATTTAAATGCCTGTTTTTTACTCTGTATCTTGATCTTGAAATCATTGTTAAGCCACATTGGATGTAATTTACTCCTCTTACTTTTATTCCCACACGGTATATGCCGATGTGTATGTATATTTGGTACGGATTTAAATGTTGTCCATTTATGTTCAGTGTTTTTACCTATCAGTTCTCTGTCCCAGTCTATACTTTGTATTGCTGCTCTTAGACTGGTAGAATCTGCCCTTTTTAAAATTAAGAGTTTTTGTTGGCCCCTTACAGTTTTTTGTTTTTTATTCAATCTCAAATGAGACTGTGTTGTGATCACTGTTTCCCAAAGGTGGCCATATTGCAACATTTGATACAATATCAATATTATTTGTGATGACTAAATCCAAGATGGCCTCTTTTCTAGTAGGCTCTTGTAAAACCTGGGACAGATAATGATCCCTGAGTGTACTCAAGAACCTGCTCCCTTTGTGATTTTAATATAACACACACAACAGTATAATAAATAGACACTAACATTTGACAACCTCTATATAAGAGGTATTCCACAGGCATATAAATATAAACCAAAAATTCAAGATTTGGTCACCTACTCTGTGTTCTACACATTGGGGCTTAGGACCCCTAAGTGGGCTAAACTAGAGATAGGATTTTTGTAAGACTCATAAGGTGGACCATTATTCTCTAGTAGAGCTGGTTGGGAAACAAGGAGTAGAGTATTACAAGATTTCTGTTTCCACTGCTATTGGATTGTATTTTACTTATCCACAACGAGGATCTACGGGTGATCTACGTGGGTCATGTGGACGTGGATGAGTTTTGGCTTATATCTATATGCATGTGGAATACCTCTTATATAGAGATTGTCAAATGCGAGTGTCCATTCTTTATACTGTTGTGTGCTTTATATTAAAATCACATTAAATTGCTCTAGGAACCAGTGTGCACTCTTTCTCCTTTCTTCTTTTTATGTACACTATCTTAAGACCTACACAATGTATCATCTTGAGTCTTTCTTACCCATGTGACTTTAGCCTAGCCAAGTCTTAGTTTGATTTGTGTAATAGATTCCGAAATGTAATTTGTACAAAGGAAAATGATTTAACCCCTCACGTTAGAAGAGTATACTATAAGTGTTTGTGTATGTTTACAATGGTAATAGCAAGACCCATGGACAACCATATCATGTAAATAATAGATGGGTGTGGGATTCTTTTTACCCTCAAAACCCATGACAAGCCAATATTGCTGCAAAAGAGCAAGACACCAGCAGTGCTGCATGCAATGCTACGTGGCTAGAACGCTACAGTAGAGTCCATGGGAAAGCTGAAGCAACAAGGTTACCGAGGGAAGGATTTTGCCATGGTTTGGTTATTCCCTCTGAAGCAGACTAGGAGGTTATTTTACAGCCTTCTAATCTCAAATCAGTAGCTGAGTTTCCTGGTGTGGCAGAAGAGAAAATACGGATGGAAGCAAAGATAGGGAGGATGGTGATTCAGCGAATTTCTTAAATGTAAGGGTGTAAATTCAGGCTTATTCACCATCTTTCTTATGCAAAAGGAAAGTCTGTAAATGACGGGATCAACACGGATCTGTCATTGGTGTCTTATTCATCATCTGATTCCACAACCAAAATTGGAAGACGGTCCGGGGTTGACATTGAGTCAGCCTTTTTTGCTACTTCCAGTTAATCCTAAGAGCCATTGGCATTTGTGATGCAGCCTGGATGAGGAGTATTATATAGATCTTTGTTTACTTATGGGATGTTCTGTTTCCTTTGTATACTTTGAGACTTAAAGCACTTTCCTACAGTGGAAAACAATAAAAGGATATTCGAGCATGGTACTCTACCTGGATGATTTCTTCTTTGTCAGTCCGGCAAACCAGGAGGGTTGCACTCATTTATTAGCAACTTTTTTGAAAGTAGCACACTCCTTTGGTGTTCATCTGTCGGAGAATAAGACGGAGGGTCCCACCACTATGCTTAACTTTTTGGGTATTACTATTAACCCAGAGACAATGGAGTGTAGTTTACCATGGGACAAGGTGGCTATCATTAGAGATGAGCTAAAAGAGCTAGCAGGGGCTCGAAGGATTTCCTTGCTTAGGTTGCAATCCTTGCTGAGCAAATTAAACTTTGCCTGCAGGATCATACCAATGGGGAGGATATTTTGTCAATGGCTTGCATTATCCACAGTGGGTATAAGGCAGGCTCATCATTTAGTAAGAATTACAGCATCTACGAAGGAGGATGTCTGAGTGTGGTTGAAGTTCCTAGAAAAATTTAACAGGTCCGCTATTATTCATCCCCGCAAGCTGACTAATGCTGACTTGAATCTGTACATGGACGCTTTGGGTGTGCATGGCTTTGGCACCTTCTTTGATGGAAAATGGTGCGGCAGAGTGGCCCAAAACCTGCTTGGACTAACAATGAACCTGGCCTTGGAGCTGTTTTCCATTGTGGTGTCAGTGATGGTATGGGGACAGGAGCTCAGGGACAAGCGTGTGGTATTCTTCACTGACAATATGGCTGTAGTTCATGGCATTAATAACATCACATCTTTGTCCATTCCCATCATCGGGTTGTTGTGTCAGTTAGTCCTGGAATGTCTGCTTCTAATTGTGTGGTTTTGGGCCCTTCATGCTCCAGGTTTTAAAAATAGAACTGCTGATGCTCTGTCTCATTTTTCAGTGGGAGCGCTTCAGACAGCTAGACCCAGAGGTGAGAGAGGAAGTGGAGCAGTTCTTGCAAGCACTCTGGGAACTCAGAGCGGAGAGGTAGTGTCATTGATTCAAAGATCTTTGGCCCTGTCGACTTGGTCTGCATACAGGAAAATCTGGTACAAGTGGTCTGACCTGGTCGTCATAGCTGGTGGTGCAAATTCGAAACACAAAAGGTTGGGTATCCTTTTGTGGTTTATCTTAAGTGGTAAGGATGAAGGAATGTCAGATTCTTTGGTGGGTAGTCAGGTAGCAGCCCTAGATTTTATGTTTACGCTAGCAGGGTTAAAGGACCTGACTAAGGAATGTTGGTGCAAAAGGTGCTAAAAGGTTTGGCACAGGAAAAGTCGGGAAAGGACAGGAGATGTCCTATTACGTTCTTGTTGTGGTAATGTGTATCAGTAATGTTGCAAGAGGTGTGTTATACTGATTATAAAGCTTTGCTGTTCAGTACAGCTTTTTCCCTGGCCATCTTTGAGGCGTTTAGAATTGGGGAAGGTGTCCAACTGGAGGATGTGTACCTGCAAGGTGACAAAGTTGAGATGTGGCTAAAAAAGTCTAAAATGGATCAAGTGGAGGAGGAGGGGAGATCACACTGCTGAGGGTAGGAGCAGATTGTTACACCCTTTGAGTGCATCAGGTGATTTATACAGCAGCAACCAGGTCTTCCTGGGCTGTTTTTAATACACACAGATGGGCTTGCTTTATCTAGCTTCCAATTCCAATCTAAAGTGTTAAAAGACTTGTTTGCAGAAGTTGTGTTAAAATCAGGCCGAATTTGGCACCCACTCTTTTTGCATAGGTTAGGCGACTGAGGGGGCTGGACTGGGTTGTCCAGATGGGATGCTTAAGAAAATTGGAAGATAGGAGTCAAACCACTTTAGGAGTTTTGCATTTAAGCTCCATCTACTGCTGTTTACTAATATGTACACGCCGTTGCAGGCCGCCGGAAATAGCTATTGATGATTGGTCATTGTCAAGTTTATTGGGCGTAACGTTTTGCCTCGGTCTCCTGTGACGGCCTGCAACTGGGTGTATCCAAGGAGCACAGGAAAGTGTGATGGTGAAACAGGCGAGTTGGTTAATTGATTCATTCACTCATCGCTTTGGCTAACCAGACATGCTACTGATCCATGCTGGGGGTAATGATCTTGGACTTGTCCCTTTCAAGAGATTGGTGAGGGATATGAGGAAAGAAATTGAAGAATGGAAGAGCAGGTTCCCAGGGATTAATGTGGTTTGGTCTGAGATGGTAAAAAGACGGGCGTGGAGGAATGCCAGGGATAATGCAAGCCTTGAGAAGACCAGGCAAAAGGTTAACAATCTCATGTCTAACTAAGTTGGAGGTTAGCAATGCTTATAACTTGCTTTTTCCAGGCAGTGTGCATCTTATCGAAATTGGACTTGAGCTGTTGATGCTAAAGTTTAAGGAAGGGTTACAATGGGCGCTTAAACTTTAAACTTAAACTTTTCTTAGAGTCTTCTTTCATGTATGAGCAAGTTCCTTTTAGATATTACTCCATTTTTAAAATACTAGAGAACACAATGAAGTTATTCCAACTACAAACATAACAAGTTTGTATGTTCAGGTGTGTAAATCGATTTCTTTGCTGTACAGATCCTTGTCTAAGTTAATAAATAAGCCAAAAAACTGAGTACATTTTGCATAACTTGATTAAACAAAGTGAATGTGACAGAACACAGATGTTGCTATGAATAACTGAACTTTTAAAGAGATGGATAGTAGCTGAGCATTACATATGACCTCATATAACATGACCAGAGCCCCCTATGACAGATAAGTCATGCAGGGTATCATTGAAAAACAGATATACGTGCTATGGCCAGTAGAGGGCTACTGTATATGAGAAAAAAAAACACAGGGAAACAGAGTACACAAATAGAGCACCCTGGAGGGGTCAGCTGTCCTTTCATGACCATTAGATCTTGAATCGAGGTCCCCTAATATTGGTGATGCTAACCAGCTGTAAGCTATAAGTGAATAAGCATTTATCTTCTATCATATCACTATACATATTATTATATAGTCATGACAGTATGTTACATTTTATTTGAAAATTTATAGAAGGGGGCAAAAAGGAATCCTCAAAAGAGTATGTAATAGAGAGAGTAAACGGATGGAAACTAAATGAGGAGAGTGGCGGTGAAAGGGAACTGGAAAAAGGAATGGGAGGAGTGAGAGAGCATCAGTGGAAGAGGGAGAACAGCATATTACAATTATCCTTTAAATGTAAAGCACAAGGGTTTTCCATACCGCTCCATAATGAATACATGGCAGGGAGAATGATTAGATGGTTCAGTGACACATAAAAGGATGAAAGATAAAAAGAGTCATGGAGGAGAGGTGACAGTGGCAGAAAATGAGGAGTATGGGTATTAACGAAAATGGGGAGAGGAGACAGTGACATGTAGGAGTGAGGGGACAGAGAGCATGGAGATGGGACAGCAACACAGAGAATGAAGAGATGGAGCTGTGACAGAAAATGAAGAGAAGGGACAAATAGAACTGGGGGCAGATATGGGGGATGGGCAATGACAGAGAGATGAAGACAGGAGAGTGACATGCTGAATATGGAGAGGGTACAGTGACAGAGAATGGGGAGATGGAACAGAGAGAGAAGCAATGGAGAGAGACAACTGTATGGGGAAAGGGGCATTAACAGAAAAAGAAAAGTAGCAGCACAAATAGAAAAAATTAAAGAGGGAACAGTGACATAAATTAGGAAGTGGCGCAATGCCAGAGAGTATAGGGAACAGTGACACTAAATGGGATGATGGAGCAGTGGCAGAGGAAATTGGGAAGGGGTGCAGTGAATGAGGAGCAGGGTCAATTAGGAGGGAATACTAACAGGATAGGAAGATGGTTCAGTGTCACACTGAACAGGGAGGTGGGCCAGTGACAGAGAATGAGGAGAGGGGACAGAGACAGAGAAAGCAGGGGAAAGTGATACACAGAATGGGTAGATGGGGTAGTGACACACTGAATAGGGAGTGGGGTCAGAGACAGAGAGACAAGGGAGAGTGATACAGTAAATGGGGAGATGGCACAGTGGTATACTTAATAGGGAGAGGGGTCAGAGACAGAGATAGAGAGGAGAGTGATACACTAAATGGGGAGATGGGGCTGTCGCACACTTAATAGGGAGAGGGGATAGAGACAGAGAGACAGGGGATAGTGGTACACTAAATAGATAGATGGGGCAGGGGCACACTGAATAGGGAGAGGGGATAGAGACAGAGAGACAGGGGAGAGTGATACACAAAATTGGGAGAAGGGGCTATGACACATGGAAAAGGGAGAGGGGTCAAAGACAGACAAGATGGGAGACTGATACACTAAATGGGGAGATGGGGCAGGGGCACACTGAATAGGGAGAGGGGATAGAGACAGAGAGACAGGGGAGAGTGATACACAAAATTGGGAGAAGGGGCTATGACACATGGAAAAGGGAGAGGGGTCAAAGACAGACAAGATGGGAGACTGATACACTAAATGGGGAGATGGGGCTGTGGCAAACTGAATGGGGAGAGGGGATAGAGACCGACAAGATGGGAGACTGATACACTAAATGGGGAGATGGGGCTGTGGCACACTGAGTAGGGAGAGGGGACAGTGAGAGAGCATGAAGAGAGTGGACAGTGACAGAGAATGGGGAGATTGGTCAGTGAGAGTGGAGTAGAGCAGACAGACACAGATAAGAGAGTGATACACTAAATGGGGAGATGGGCAGTGACACACTGAATAGAGAGAGAGGACAGTGACATAGAATGAAGAGAGGGGTCAGTAACAAAGAATGAAAAGAAAGGACAGTGAAAGAATGATGGGAAAGGACAGTGACCGAATATGAGGAGAGGGGACAGTGACATAGAAAAGGGGGTGAGGGTATCAATAATACACAGAGGAACAGTGACCTCGGAATAGGGGACAGTGACCAATGCAATAGGGAGGGGGGTCACTGGTAGAGAATGAAGAGAGGAGGAGCTGAGGAAGTCCTGCAGTGACACGGTTAAGGGAGCGCCCCTTATTATTATTCCACTCAGATTCACAGAGAATCCCTCCCCCTCCCTCCATCTTCCCATAACCGCATTTCCATTCATAACCCTGGTGTCTCATCTCTAACTGGAAACCCCACTGTGCTGCTGCCAGGAGTGCAGACACCTTCCTGTAATGACAGAAAGCGGCTGTTCTCTGTGTGTGCCAGAGGGATATGAATTTCTCTAAAGCCCTTTTAATTTCTGAAATCAGGAAATGAATCAGAACAGATTTGCAAAAGGAGTGGTACTATTACTAAATGCCTTCTAATGTGTTCCTATACGGTTTGGTTATACAAGGGGTACATTCCTGGCTGAAGGGTTAAGACAATAAGGGAGATCTGAGATTTTACAGTACACAAATATCTCACCTACATAGTTGTTTGTTGTTACTTGTTTTTTTAACAAATACCAGTGTTTCATTTTTTCCATAAAAATGGGACAAAGTAACTTAAAAATGTGCTGTAGGCTTCTTTGGTTGAGTGACGCAGTGAAGCGTGAAGTTGAGAATTTAAATTAGGTCCTCTATGCATCAATATTTCAAGTTCCTGTAGCAAAAATCATATTTCACTGGAATAAAGCTGGCTTGTTTTCATGAACAAAATTGATATTCCCTTTAGTTCTGGGCTTCCCAGGTGCTAGCTGTATGGATGCCAACACTGCCAGGTTCACCCAGCTGTGGGCACAGTGTGGACAATTGCATTCCGGGTCACCATCTACTAGCATAATACACACTTTTACTTATTCCAGTATACTCACAGTGCGATAACGGATTAAAAAAGTGTAATATCAAACAAAATATTTATATAGTTATTTAGTTCACTTTTCCTTCAAAATATCCATCTTTTGAATAAATGCCCCAAGTTTTAAGAAACATTTATTTCTTTACCTTTAACCATATCTTCTAAAAATACAAAGAAAAGACAGAGCAATGGTCTCTAATGGTGAAATTAACTTGTTTTGTCAGGTCCAGTTGACTTCCTCATGTTCCCCTGGACAAACATATTGGTGCCCCTTGTTACGTCTTTAATACTGTTATGATTTTGTAAATAGGATTTTATATTTTCTTTTGCAATAAAATAAAAATATACGCTTGTTGCTCTGTTTTTTTGTTGTTCAAGATTTACCCACAGTGTTTTACTGTCTCTGTAAACCTTTGACTAGATTGTAGTAGAGGGTTTTATGATGAAGACTCAACATTTCGAGCATACATACAGTGCCTTGCAAAGGTATTCACCCCCCTTGACTTTTTACCTATTTTGTTACATTAAAGCCTTAAGTACAATGTTTTGTTAATCTGAATCTTATGTGATGGATCAGAACACAATAGTCTAAGTTGGTGAAGTGAAATTAGAAAAATATATACATAAAACTATTTTTTAGAAATAAAAAACAGAAAATTGGCATGTGCGTATGTATTCACCCCCTTTGTTATGAAGCCCATAAAAAACTCTGGTGCAACCAATTATCTTCAGAAGTCACATAATTAGTGAAATGATGTCCACCTGTGTGCAATCTAAGTGTACACACCTTTTTTGAAAGGCCCCAGAGGCTGCAACGCCTAAGCAAGAGGCACCACCAACCAAACACTGCCATGAAGTCCAAGGAACTCTCCAAACAAGTAAGGGACAATGTTGTTGAGAAGTACAAGTCAGGGTTAGGTTATAAAAAAATATCCAAATCTTTGATGATCCCCAGGAGCACAACATCAAATATATCATAACCAAATGGAAAGAACCCTGGAGGAGCTGAAAGGTTCCACGGCAGAGACTGGAGTATCTGTACATAGGACGACAATAAGCCGTACGCTCCATAGAGTTGGGCTTTATGGCACTGTGGCCAAAAGAAAGCCATTATTTTCAGCAAAAAACAAAATAGCACGTATTGAGTTTGCAAAAAGGCATGTGGGAGACTCCCAAAATGTATGGAGGAAGGTGCTCTGGTCTGATGAGACTAAAATTTAACTTTTCGTCCATCAAAGAAAACGCTATGTCTGGCGCAAACCCAACACATCACATCACCCAAAGAACACCATCCCCACAGTGAAACATGGCGGTGGCAGCATCATGCTGTGGGGATGTTGTTCAGCAGCCGGGACTGGTAAACTGGTCAGAGTTGAGGGAAAGATGGATGGTGCTAAATACTGGGATATTATTGAGCAAAACCTGTACCACTCTGTGCGTGATTTGAGGCTAGGACGGAGGTTCACCTTCCAGCAGGACAATGACCCCAAACACACTGCTAAAGCAACACCGAAAGCCCAGACCTCAATCCAATAGAAAATCTATGGTCAGACTTAAAGATTGCTGTTCACAAGCGCAAACCATCCAACTTGAAGCAGCTGGAGAAGTTTTGCAAGTAGGAATGGGAAAAAATCCCAGTGGTAAGATGTGGCAAGCTCATAGAGACTTATCCAAAGTGACTTGGAGCTGTGATTGCTGCAAAAGGTGGCTCTACAAAGTATAGTAAGAATAGTTATGCACATTGACTTTTTCTGTTATTTTGTCCTATTTGTTGTTTGCTTCACAATAAAAAAACAAAAACATTTTCAAAGTTGTGGGCATTTTCTGTAAATTAAATGATGCAAATCCTCAAACAATCCATGTTAATTCCAGGTTGTGAGGCAACAAAACACAAAAAATACCAAGTTGGGTGAATACTTTTGCAAGGCACTGTATACCATTGTCTGTTTTGTTATTGCTTACTACTTCCATTTCCTATAAAATGGTTTTATGCTCATGGCTTACACACCAGCTAATGCTGTTAATTTGTAATGCACTTCACAATACTTCACTTCCTAAAATACAGTGGTAGAAATTCCACAACAAGGAAGTGCCAAATAAAAATTGTGTGAAATTCACACACACAAAACGTAATTCTTATAGTTTTTATTTTAAAATGATATAATCCATTGTACAATATAGGCTATAATTCATATTTATGAATATTATATTCTGCCGAGAAAATGCTAATCAGTGGAAATATTGTAAACCTCTATAGTAGAGCACAAAGTATACAGAAAGAAATAAAAATATTTATTACTCACTATTTATATATCACCTTTTCTGTATTAAGTACTTTTGGGAAATAGAGCGTGATAATGTTTTCACCAAATAGATTTCTGGAAGGCTACAGTAGTCTCATATATATATATATATATATA